>PVIH01021987.1:0-28308 GCA_004025045.1 Sigmodon hispidus | reverse complement strand
TCACATTAATGATTAATTAGGTCTCACTATCTAAGGCATAAATTAAATAATATAGAAATAAATCTTAAAAGTACAATGAAATTTATCAAATATTGCTAAGAATTATTGACTAGAACTCTATCAATTACTAAAAATTAAAATTATAGCACAACTGAACCTAAATACTACAAATAATAATCTTAAACATGTTGAATTTTATAATGAATACTATAACAATCTCACAAAATATAAGGTATGAAAAACTACTGTTCAGACAAAGATTATGATTCATAAGTGATTTCATTTAAAAGAGTAAAACAGAAAGTAAAGACAAAAAGAAAAGAAAAAGGTCTAGATATTTTAGACTATATATCTACAGGAAACATTTGTTCAGAAGACCAAGTAAGAAATAAAAATGTAAACCCAAGGCAATTTAAAATAATAAATTGTTATAAAGTGTAACATGGTAAAAATGCTACATAAATATGTACATGTTAATGAAACTAAAAGCTCTTTATACTCACTAGTACTTCAGTGTTCTTTTGAGGTTGACAATAATTTGCAAGCAGCTTAGCCTTTCCCCAGCAATTATTACTGTTCATATCGTTCTGGAGAGAGGTCATGCTGTCTTATAAGTTTTATGAACTACCTGAGTGTCTCTTTTAAAAGTTATTTTCTTTTGAAACCTTGAAACATTTGTGTATAGATGGGAGGATATTACCTCCACACAAGAGAAAATGTTCCAATTTTGGATAAATTGCAATACAAATATGTTCCATAGCCCTCTGTTCCCCTTGCTAGTCATTATAACTTAGAATAGATGAAAAAACCATCAGCTTTGCTTTACCCATGTTATGATCTTATGTAATGTGAATGGCTTTGTGTACAGAAAGCTCACCAAAGAAAAGTGTAAATTAAAAATTTATAAATAATATGTCATGATTTCTAAACATGACTTACTGAATTACTCTCTGAATACATGAAGTAAAATACTTATAAAGGTTATAAAATATTATCAAGAAGACAGGATTAAGAACATATAGTATAATAGTAAATGATACTGAAATCAGGAAATAGCGATCAAAATAGAAATTGGACACCCCGTGGGAAAAATATGGTCATATGTATACTCTGATTACAACATTGGCTGACCAAAATAAATGCAGTAAGTAGTGACTTCTATGAAGCCAGTCTAAAATAAATTAACAATGATATGTTTTAGATATAATTTTTATTGTGGTGATGAAATCCTTTGACCAAAACTAAATTATGGGATAATACTTTGGCTTACATTTTCAGAGGGATTAAAGCATATGACATTGCAAAGCCTTGGAAATCAGTGAAAAGCATGTGTCAGAAACAGAAAGGTGGAGAAACTCACCTTCAACTGTAAGCATTTTAGAAGACATAGCTGGCAGGTGCAGGTCACAGTCTATAATAATCTGGCAGTTTTCTCTAAGTTTGCAGATAAAAAAAAAAAAAAAAAAAACCTCTCCTTCCCCAGGAAAGCTTTCAGTTTTCAAGCTAGCCTTATCTGGATGATGACTATAGGCCCAAGATGCCCTAGCTTATTTCAAGCGTGATTCTTGTAACCATTTTTCCATGGTACCAATTTTGATGGGACTCTACTGCCACGTACAAAACCTTCTTTTGGAGCATCCCACTTAATACAAATTAGGATTTGTCCTCAGGCTTTCCACTCCTATATATTCCTTATAACAAAAATAAAGTTCCTATCATTTACCAATGTCTGTCGCCCAAAGAGCTCTCTGCATTTGTGGTTTATAGTCTAAGCTTTCTGTTTCTACTCTCAACATGGCAGCCAACAGGTCAGGAGGGAACCAGGACCCCCCATATAAGCACAACATAGAGAAAGAATTAGACATAGTATAATGATATAAACATTCAAAACCCGCTGCCATTAACACATACTTCTTCTAGTATACCTAAACAGTGACCAAATATTGATACCAAATTTTAAAATCAAGAATGACCAGGAAAATTCCTTACTTAAAACACCACAGAAAAATAAAATCTTTTCAGAGATATCAGCAGCTAAATATCTTCTCAAGGAAATATTTCACTTTTAAAAATAAGTTCCTTAAAATAAGACAGTAATAAAAACAAATTCAAAATCAATGCAGTATGATTCATTGAGAAATAATAAGACATATAAAAGCATAAAAATATATCCTACCCAGAAAGTGGAGCAGGAGATGTACTTACTCATTAGTGGACTTAAAAAAAAGTGTCGTTTTATACAAGAGGTCAAGGCTAGAACATAGTTAAATGACAGAGTGCATCACTTCTGCATTGATGGTTTCTGGCAGAGCTGTGGTTGAAGGTCTTGGTTCGTTTAAGGGGTTGGCCACAGGATGTTTAATTATACCCCAGTAGATAATTGAACAGCATGATGGGCTTTTTGTATATGAGGAGATGATAAGAGTGCTTATGAAACTGAAAGGACTGATAACTGAGCTTGATGAAGTATATGATGTAAAATCACCAAGTAATAAAAAAAAAGAAAAAAAGAAAATAGAAATACTATGATTAATATCAGAGTTTCACTGGCTTTGTAACATTTTTTTTTATTTCTCCTGTTTCTTTTTTTTCTTTTTTTTTCCTTCTTTATTATGTATTTATCAAAAAAAAACAGTAAAAAGAATTTAAAAATGCAGAAGAGTTAACAATAACTATACAGAGGATAATAATCATAAGCATGGCTTATCAAGGGTGGAAATGCAAATAAGATTGCTACACATATATTTTCTTTGTGTTCAGCTTTCCCTCTGAATTGCTTTGTAACATGTAAAGGCTTTGTTTTTCTTTAAGTTTTATGGAAACATATGATATGTATTTGTCTTAGTATTTTTAGTTGTAGTAGAATTCTGTAGTAAGTTCATACTTTCTTGTGTTTGTTATTGCTGTTTTTTTTTATTTTTAGTATGGAGTATTTTATAAGTATTTCAAGCTGCTTACAAAGTGTGCATATGTTAAAATCATGCATTGAATTTAGATTTAATTTTGCTATCTAAAAACTAGCCAGTTTTTTTTCAGATTCCTCCATTTATTGAAACAAATTTGTATTGTATATCTTTATGGTTTTTTTTGAATTTCATTCATATCTGTTATAATGTTTGCCTTTCAATTTCTAGTTTTATTGAAGTAGTTCTTCCCTTTTTTGTTTAAGTTAGTTAAGAATTTGCCCATTGTGTTTTATCCTCAAAAAAATAATTAATTAAAAAAACCCAAAAGATATATACTGTCCTTGGTCATATAAAATGTCAATAGAAATTTACTGTGATTAGAACTACACCTTTTATTAATATGACTTCAAAAAGATATGACAAAAGTACTCATGACATACAGATACAGAAATACATATGGGCATATATGTGTTATAGGTTTGTTTAAAATAGCTGGTAAGACAGTAAACTTTTTAAACAGCATTAGCAATGCTTCAAGCTTATTATTTATATTCTTTGACACGAATGGAAATTATAATCTACTATCTTACTTTATTCTCTATTGTTGTGGGTGAAATGTTGCCCCAAAACAACCTGGAGAGGAAAGAGAACTCAAGGCAAGAATGAGGAGCTGGGAAGTGAAAGGGAAAGCCCTCCATGGCTTGCTCAGTTTGCTAATAATAATACCTAGAAACATCTGCCTAGGGATGGATCCATCCCAATTTTTTAGGACTTTCAACAATAAACATCACTCAAGAAAATGACCCACAAACTTGCCTGCAGGAAGTGTAACAGAGAAGAGCTCATTTGAGATTACCATTCTTCAGAATTGGAGCTTTGTGAAACTTACAAAATTCACAACCAGTACATTTAGTGAAATAGCTCCTACTATGCTATGAAATACTTACTACTATGCTTTTAGGAACATCTTGACCAACATTTGATATTGTAGCTGGCAAAATTTTGAAATAGGAAAGATCGTTGATATAATTACTTTCCAAGCCAAGTACATAACTCTTTCCAAAATTATGAAAGTTAGTCATCAGGAGAAGTTTTCTCATTGGTTTGTGACTGATTTCTCTAGGTTGTACAGCTAAAATATGTGATGATTTCAGTAACAGAGACTTACTGTATATTTATGATGAGTAGCCAAGTGCAAAGGTAAAATCCCACCAATATTTGATACCTGTTTTGATTTTTAAATCCATGGTGTACATTATATGAGGAAGTAGTCTGTAAACTAAGCTGTCATTTCTCCATAATGCAGCAGAACTAAGACTTCTGAAATGACAGATTCCTAAAGTGTTTCCTAAAAAATTTCACAGGTATTAGGTGGAAGTATAAGGGTGGTGGATTATACCACCATACCATTATGTCTGCTGTGGGACAATGAGAGACATGTAGTGTCTGTGGGAAGTTGTACAATAGCTACTATTGCTAAGTGCACAAGTATCATGGTGGTCGCCTCATTGACTTATTACAGCAGTGCTAATTCAAAAGGAAATTTGTTACTAGCTATATTTTATCAAAGGGTTATTTTGTTGTTTTTAAAAAAAGTTAGTTAGAGGAAATAAGACACATTAAGTTATAATTTTAACATGAGATGTAAATTTAATTTACTATAGGTTAGCTAAATACTAGTACTGTAATTACAGATCCAATTTTGAAGTATAAGTGATGCCCCAGGTGAAAGTAGAATTACTTTTTAACATCTACAATGTACAGTACCTTTATAGTTGAATGTTTATACTATCCCTGATGCATAGTTCTCAGTTGTAGGTTACTAAGTCTTCAATGTAAATATTTTGAAAGACATAATAATATGAATCCTTTAAATTTCAGAGGAGCCTTTGCTTATGTACAACTAGATCCTTACCTTCCAAATTACCCTTAAAAAAGCAAATGTTAAATATTTTTGGATAAGTTTTACTTTTCAAAATTATTCTTTGGGGAATGTTTTACTTCTATGGAAAAATTTTATAACAATTCAGGTTCCCTATTGAAACTAAATATGATCCAAAACTAAAAGCAAACCCTACAACATGCTGGGCCAGGCCAAAATTAAAAGATCTTTTCCACTCTTAGGGGCTTAGAAGTTCTGCTCCAATTGCATTTAGCTTCATGCAATAGAATAAGCAAAAAGAACTAGAACAATAATATGATGATTCATCTTTGTAATTTCACATTACAACTATATCAACATGAAACTCTGCTTGCTATAGACTATTTGTAAATTTCACAGCAGCATGATTTTTTTCTCAAAAGTAATGGCAATAAAGGGATGTAGTTTATCTAAAGAGATTAATAAATCATTAAAGCATATGTTAAATTCAAGAGAATATTTTAGCAATTAAAGCATTAATTAATATATAAGATGTGAGAATGATAAATCAAAAAGTGACAGATTTAGAACATCTTTCATTATTCTAAGTGTGATTGTACTTAGATGTCTAATGTAAATAATATTTTCTTTCTTGTAAAGACTAATTTACAAGGCTCATACAATTGCAACACAGTTTTTTCCAATTAGTATGTCACGCCAAGAACAGACACCAGAGCAGCAATAGTTCTATTCATTTGTTTTTTGTAATTCTTTGAGCACCTCTGGTTAGTTCAGCATTGAGGTACATATGTCCAGGAACAAATTCACCTGATGTCTTTAGTGATTGGTCTTAGATTACAGTTATTTTATATAAACAAGAATAATTGCAGTGTCCTTTATTGTTTCCTGTGATATGGAGAGTTCTGAGACAACTTTTGTCTGGAACTGAGTATTTTATTTAATAACTCATGTTTTTTAGAACAAAAATGTTCCATGTTTTATTTATATTAAAATACACTTTATGTAGTTTGAGGGAATGGATCCCAGGGAGAACATGTTACCTGAATAAAGAATCAAATGAGTAATTCACACATTGTGTTACTAATAAGAAAATGGAAAACACAAAGAAATCCCTTTGTTCTATTTGTATGCTTTTAATAAATCAGTGTGGTGGCAACTCACAGCTATTTATAATTCTAGCTACCTGGGCCCTGATTGCTTATTCTGTCCCCTGTGAGTACTAGGGACACACGGTGCACAAACATGTGTAAGCAAACACTCAATTACATAAGAAAAAATGCTTAAAGGTGAGAAAAAGACAAACAGACAAAAATTATTAATTCAAACATCTGCATAAAATTAGAACATAGTGTAAAAAATTAAAATATACAATTAAAATTGAAATGAGAAAATCAATGGTAAAACAAGCAAAAAGATCCATTGTATCAGAGGAGATATTTTTAATTGTTGGTTGGGAAGAGAATCCATTTTTTAAAGAATGTAGCTCCTGGTAAGTTGTTCACACATGAGTAGAAGCAAACATCCAAGATTATATGGGTATTATATATTATAATTTAGATTAAAAATTAAAGAACACAGTTAAGATTAGATGAAAGGGAAATCTGTTGAAAAATTGAAAGAGTCTGGTTGACTGAGATAAAACTACTGTATAAATTCTACACAGATTATCAATATAGTAGTATATAAATTGATTTTATTACCTATATTACATATTTTTATTTTTATAAAAATATTTTTTACATAAAATTCTGGTAATGTTTCCTTCACCCCTTCTCTGATCATCCCCATATCCACAACGTTAAAACTCTACCCTTTCTTTCTCTCAAGAAAACACATAGGAAAATATGAATAAGACAAATTGAAGAAAAAAGAAAGCAGAACGTGTAAAAGAAATGCACACCCACACATATATCACATAACATCAATAATCTGATAACAATAACATATAAGAGAAAGATTGGTAAGGTAAAAAAAATGCCTAAACAAAGCAAATATGGAGCAAAATGTATTTCCAAAACAAGCTTTGAGCTCATTGATATTGGCTGTCTCCTTCTAAGCATGGCATTATTTCGTGTAGTTTGATTTGAATTTCAAATGTCCAATGGGACTTCCTTGAAGAATTATTTTTTCTTTGTTAGCAATTGTCAACTGCATATAGCTAGTTGCTTGGTTAGGGATGGATGTCTTTGTCTAATTCCCCCTCTGAGAGTTTTGGGCCCCATCAGATTTGGAGTTTTCCAGGCTCTTCTATGTTTTCACATTCTTTATAAGTTCTGTGTGCATTAGTTATGTCATATCTGGAAAACACTATTTTCCTGATATCAGTCATTCCTACTGGCTAGTATTTTTTTTTCCCGTATCCTCTTCCAAATAGATTCCTGAGACCTGAGAGGAGGAATCTGATGAATACTTGACAGAACTAATTTGTGAGACTCAGCATTAGATTCTATAGACTGTAGGAAAAAGTTTATTTTGATGATGGTCAAACTGAAATGTCTGAGAACCCTTTAAAAATTGCTCAGCATGCTTAGTCATCAAGGAAATGTAAAACAGGATTACTTTGGGATTTTATCTGACATCAATAAAAATTGCCAAGTTCATTTAAAAAAATAACAGCTCTTGCTAGCAAGGATATGGGATGAGGAGAACTCTTTATCAGTTTGGGATAAGATTATAAACTCATAATGCCACTGTGAAAATAAATGTGTTGTTTTCTATGCAAACCAGAAATAGATCTCCAATAAGATTCAGCTGTACAATGTTGTCAATATACCCAAAAGACTCTACTTCCCACTACAGAGACACTATCTTACCAATTTTCATTTTGGTCCTATTCATAACTGCTTGATCACAAAAAGAGAAAAGCCTGTATACTCTAGAGATGAATAGATAAGAAAAAATAAAGTTAACTATGTAAGAGTGAAATCATTAAATTTGAATGTAAATAAGTAGCTCTAGAAAAAAAAATACCATGTGTAGTAACCCACACCCCAAAACACAAATACCATATCTATTCCATTTTTGTAAACATAAATATCTGCTTATCTTATTTTAATTCACTTTTAACAACCGAACATAACAAAATAAATTGTAATAAAATAAAACAAAAACCATCACATCAAGACTTAACTAGGGAACACAATGTAAGTAAAAGAGGCCCAAGAGCAGGCACAATAATCAAAGACTCATTTTTTCACATACTCAGGCATGCCAAAAAGCACTAAAAACCAGAATCTGGTGCAGACCACTCCCATGTCAGCTTGATGCTTCAGTCTCTGTGGGCATATGACATATCCTCAGTTGATTCAGAGAGCTTTGTTCTCTTGATGTCCTTTATGCCCTACGGCTCTTATACTCTTTTCTCTTCCTCTTCCATGGAGTTCCATGAGCTCTGAAGGAAGAGGTTTGATGGAGCCATCCCATATATAGCTTTGTGTCCTAA
Organism: Sigmodon hispidus; assembly: GCA_004025045.1. Lineage (NCBI taxonomy): Eukaryota > Metazoa > Chordata > Mammalia > Rodentia > Cricetidae > Sigmodon > Sigmodon hispidus. The sequence continues at coordinate 20,078 of PVIH01021987.1, read as the reverse complement.
GAACTCTCCCTCTGCATAATATCTCTGGTTATGGAACGTTGCATCTTTTTCCATCTGCAAAAAAAAAGAAGGAAAGAAGGAAAGGAAGGAAGAAAGAAAAGCAACAGCTTATAGGATGATGACTGAAAAAAAGCACTGATTTATAAGTACAAAAGAATATTATTAGGAGTCATTTGATTAATATGTTTTATTTTTGACCTTTAGTGTTTGGTTTTAGCTATGCATCTAGTCTCTGGGATTGGGTATGGGTTTCCGCTTGGAGAGTGTATTTTAATTGAAATCAGACATTGGTAGGCTATTGCTCTAAAATACCTTAAAGACAAGACATATTAGAAGTGAAATATATTGTTGTTTTGTATGTATTTACATATCTCTTTTGATAGCCTACCAAGTAGGGGAAACATGGGTAGACACATCTGGAATTGAGAGGCATGAAAGGAGGCTATGGAAACTTAGAACAATAGAAACTTTCTAAAATATATGAAGATGATCCTTATAAGTTATCCTAATAATGGGGGGACAGAGTCCCAAATGGCTATCTTTTTTCATCCAAATAGGTTTTCTGTACCAGAAATGTTTTGAATTTCATTGACTTATTGGACAAGGGAGTGCTGTAGGAACCACCAAACAACCCAGAAATTTGCCAAGGCAGTGGATTATTCACAGAAAAGTGACAGAGGGACCCTATTTGAGGCAAATACAGACGTCATGACCAATTTTTCTTCACATGTGAATGTTTGCATCCCATAAACCTGCTATTGTCAATATAACCACAGGGATTAAAGTAGATTAAGGAACAATGGGAGAAAAAGATCCCTTTGAAACAGAATATATAAGAGATAGTAATGTGTAAATGGGTAGTGGTGAATTAATCCCGGAGGGTGAGGGAGTTGAGCATAGTTAATGGAATACATGGAAGAACAGTATGGGTCATTTGAGGAACCGCATAGAAATCTAATAACATAGAAGATTCCATCCAAATGGAGCCAGCAACTAATGGGAAAACAAAGACCCAAGCTGCTGTTTTGTACCATCAAGTGTAACTTCCAGTGTCATGAATGGGTTAAGTGTAATTGACTAGTTAATCAAAAAGTTCCTAGTAAAAATTCCCAACCAAGTTGGACTATTTCTAAAGCTACTAGTGGCTTTCCACAAATGGGACTTTAAGTAAATCATATTGCTGTAGAGAACACTTACATATGTCAGTGTATACAGAGTACTGCAGCTGATGCCTATCAAAAGCCTTTACCACTATGACCTAGATATAGGAAAGTATTTATCACAATATCAAGAGTAAAGGCTAAACAACAAGGCAGCTATGAATGTAGTGATATTCTGTTTGTGCCCTAACAAATAAAGCTTTCCTGGAGATCAGGGGGCAGAGCTAGCCCCTAGTTAACAATAGAGGCCAGGCTGTGCTAGAAAACACCTTTAATCCCTGCATTTGGGAGGAAGAAGCAGCAAGATGAGAATTTCAAGGCCATCTTGGGATACACAAAATGAACTAGCCTAAAATAAAATGGGCCAGGCAAACTTATAATTCCAACACCTGGTGGAGGTACATGATTTGATACCTGTATTTGGGAGGTTCATGATTGTGATCCCAGTACTTGAGAGGCCCTTTCTTTAAACCCTAGAGTAACCAAGAGGTGGAGACAGGATATTAGGCTGGTGAAAACAGGATTTTAAATCTCCCATTTAGTCTGATGATTTGTAGAGGTAAGATGTCTCTAGTGGTTGCTATGAGTCTCTGATCTTTCAGTTTTCATCCTTAATATTTGACTTTGGGTTTTTGTTGCTAATATTATAATTAAGATCTTGCTTCAGATACATATAGCTTAGAACTGAAAAAAATTACCCAGATGAACAATGTTACAGTTAGCAAAATTTTGATCACAGGAAAATTACATGAAATCTTAGGGGACATCTAAAGTTAAATCTAGAAAAGTATTGTTATTTCTTTTATCAATAATATGATTAAAAGATTTCACGAATATGCATAGAAGCAGAGAAAATAATTAGCAGCATATTTACATTATAAATTTATTTTAATTTTATTCTGAACATATTATATAGGATTAGGAAGAAATGTATTACCCATCTGAACTACTTCCACATTTCCTTACAGGTCAAGCTCAATACAACTCAGAGAAAGAACATTAGCTACTAGCTTTTAGGATTCACACAATGACCCACTTTGGCATATCTGGGTGGATGTATTTTAATTCTCTAAGATGTATAAATATCAAAGAGTATAGGAATATGAAATTTTCTTTTTCTGCTTTGAGTAGGAGACTATCATGGTTTCAGAAGAACTAAGAGGATCAGAGGAAAGCATAATGTATTTATCTTACAAAAAAAAAAAAATCTTTTACTTTGAAATATATGCCAGGCATTAAATCTTTCTCAGTATGTTCTAAAAGATGATGCTTTGTTTATCAGAGCTTATTTTTTAATAAGTCCATAGTACACAAAAATTTCTGAGAGAAAGCCTGTTCAAGCTGAAAATATCCCAACAGAAAGCAAGCAGGCAGGTTGTGTCATCATGAGTTACAGCCACACATCTTCACAACTGCTGTTTCCCTACAATCACAGCAATGAATTACAGTAATACATTCAGTCCTGATAAATGATCTGTTCTGCTGCTGCTTAAATTAAACTGACTGCAATCCAGATGAGTGCAGCCACATATTCGTGCTGGGCCCACTGTTTCTTGTCTCTCTCTTGGTGAATTATGGGATGGTAGTGCTGGCTTTATGCATTTGTTAACACTGTGGCTACAGCTTTTTCACAGATCAATGTTTAAGTGGAATGAAAAGTAGGCTCAAGCATGCTGCTGCCACATTTAATGCTGTCTTCCTAAAAATAAATGTGTAGTGTTTAAAATCAAATACTATAAATAACATAAGTTTTGCTTTCTAATTTCTTTTACAATTACTCTTTGAATATAATCTTAATGAATGCCAGCAAGACACCTAAAAATTGATGGATACCTTTTTTCTTCATGAATATATTAAAGTATGTAAAATATAATTTGGAATGTCCTAATATATTGGAGTATGTAAAATATAATTTGGAATGTCCTAAACAAATTTTTGAGATGCATGACACACATCTTTGCATTTATCAAACTGTGTTCTCTTTTGATGAAATAATATTTCAGAAAATTTATTTACTACCACATATTCAATTTATCTTTATTTTATATAAAGCCCTGAATTGAATAAAATACTTAACTACGTATAAATTACAGAAGGACAAATTACACAATGATTAAAGTAGCAGCATATTTGGATGATAAATTACTAATTTACATGTGATCTCAAATTTTTGCAGCATATGTAGACATAAATTCATTATTACTATATTTATAACTACAAATAACATTTATAAAAATGCAGAGTGACTTTACATAAATGTATTTATAATTAAAATTACAATAGTAAAATGAAAATACTATATAGTCTGATATTTTATTATTTTATTCTATTATGTATCCTACAGTTTAGTGTCTTTATTTCCAATTATTTTTTGAAAATATGAATATGAAAATGTTTGTAGCATAATCAGTTAAGAAGGAATAAGATGAAAAATTTAATTACATTTTAAATGTTCAGCCCAAGTATAAGCTGTGTACAGAACATTTTGAGGAATCATTTTTTACTTCACTATTATTCGGGAAAATGAAATCAATTTCATTACAGAGTTATAAATGGTCAGTTACACAGATATTGTCCAAAGGAGTAACTAACAATGGTAAGTCAGAATTTGAGTCAAATGTTGAAATAGAAAAATAGTATCATTCTCAAACAAGGTAAACTTCATCTTATATGTTCATGGAATTAACAAGCAGGTAATTTTTTCATAATATATTAACACTTTAAATATTTGTATTCACAGAAATTTAATAAATAAAAAATTACTAAGGTTATAAATCCTGTATTACCTTAACCTGCTCAAATATTCTGGTATGTGGATGGATTTTTACATAAGTATAAACATGGAATACAATTGTAACTAAGTCTGATAACATTTTGCTGTTTTCTTGAGATCATCATTCATGGTGATGTAAAAGCTCTGGATGATGCAGTTGCTTGGTGTTACATGTTTTCCTATATATAAATCTAAGACCTTCATTGGCAATCAAGTTGAACTTGGGTAAAAACTTTTCTCACATGGAGAGAATGTGTGTTTGTTTGTGTGCTTTATTGCTTACATTTCTGGAGAGCAGTAGCTTTCAGCATTACTCATTTTTTGACCCTTTAATATAGTTACCCATGTCATGTTGACCTCCTATACAAAAATTATTTTTCTTGCTCTATCATAACTATAATTTTCTACTGTTATGGATCATAACGTAAAGATCTATTATACAGAATATTTGATATGTGATCCCTGTAGAAGGATTCTTTGACCTTCAAACTGTTTGTGACCCATATGGTGGATCTACTGCTCAAGAGAAACATAACATACATTAAGTTTGTATTAAAAGATTGTCTTATAAAATATGATTTTTGTAGTTCAACAATGGCTGCTTTCACAAGGGAGAATCTAAAAACTCATTACTTTATTAATCCACAAATCAGTATACCCTAGAAATCCTAATATGTCTGGCTTGTCTAAAGCAAAAAGCAAAACAAAACAAAACAAAACACACTTTATTGTGATATAAGTAAATAAACATGACTTCTGACCAGGACCTTCTTGTATAACAAAAAAGAAAACACAACAAATAAGTTATAAATAAAGAGGATAGAGTAATTCAATTTGCTAGGGACACACAAAGAAATATAGTCAAAACAAAGCTTTTGTTTTTAATTTCCTTTTTATCTGTGCTGCCACTATAAGTACTGCATACTTTTCAGAGATACTTCTCATCTGAAATAACCTAATCAAGAAAATCTCTCCAGAGGTCTGTAAAGAATTGTGTTGGGATTTTGAGAGTGATTGCCTTGACTCTGTAGATTGCTTTTTGTAAGATTGCCATTTTTACTATGTTTAATCCTACCTTTCCAAGAGCACGGAAGATATTTTTGTTTTCTGATATCTTTCCCAAGTTTTTTACAGTGACTTAAAGTTCTTGTTATAAAGGTCTTTCACTTGTTTGGCTAGTGTTACTCCACACTATTTTATGCTATTAGTGGCTATTTTAAAGAGTGATATTTCCTGGATATCTTATTCAGCACTTTTATTATCATTTGTACATAAAAGAGCTATTGATTTTTTGAGGTAATCTTATATCCTGCCACATTGCTGAAGGTGTTTATCAGCTCTAGATGTTTCCTGATAAAATTTTCAGGGACCAGTTATGTATACTATTGTATTATCTACAAATAGCAAAAATTTGAATTTTTGCTTTCCAATTTTTATCTCCTTTAATTTCTTTGGTTGTCTTACTGCTCTAGCTAGAACTTTGAGTACTATATGAAATTGATATGGAGAGAGTGGAGAGCCATATCTTGTTCCTGATTTTAGTGGGATATCTTTGCGTTTTTCTCCTTTTAGTTGGTGATGCCTTTCAGCTTGCTGTATATTGCCTTTATTATGTTTATGTATGTTCCTAGTTTTCCTGATCTCTCGAAGACCTTTATCATGACATGAACCCACAGACCAGTTTGGCCAGGGAAGTAGGTAGGCTAATTGTAAATCTGCACCTTTATCTTTCCTCCTCCAAGTTTACTCACCAATAGTGGATCATCCAGATCTGTCTTTCCTAACCTCTTTCTCATCAGTATTTGCTTAATCATAGCCTGCAACTTTGTCAGGAAATTTCTGATGAGCTACAGGCCACTCCTGAAAGGGAAGCTCTTATGCTGACTACAGATCATAAGTTTTCCTATGTTTCTCCAGATTAAATCCCAACTTTATCTACAGCAATGAAACAGAATATCTGTGGAAGCATCCCTTGCCCCTCATTTTTAATAGATTACATGGATTCTTTACATCATAATCTCTATCCCCCAAATTATTGTAGCCTTATTTCAGTTTTCAACTTCAGCTGGTACTCACTGGAGACCCACAGTTAAAGATGCAGTTAGGCTAATTACAGCATTTCAATTCTCTCTCTGCTTCTCCAGATCCAATTCCCTTATCTCATCAAATGTTCTATGTAAGAGTAATTGCTGTAACCTCCCTTCCCCTTCTGTACCAATTCCCAGTCAATCACATAGATTTTCTTCTGTAAACTTTCTTGCACCGGGGCTGGAGAGATGGCTCAGAGGTTAAGAGCACTGACTGTTCTTCTTCCAGAGGTCCTGAGTTCAATTCTCAGCAATTATATGGTAGCACACAACCATCTATGATGACATCTGGTGCCCTCTTCTGTATACTATATGCACAATAAATAAAATGAATTAAAAAAAAACTTTCTTGCAGCAAATCATTGCTTTTCACATCCCCAACCCCCAAGAAAATCATAAAAGAAAGCTCTCCTAACTTAAAGGAGATAACTGTCATACTATAAGAAACATGCATAAAACTAACAAGACTGAATCAGAGAAGAATTTCCTTTGGCACATAATAATAAAAATACTAAACGTATATAACAAAGAAAGAATATTAAATATTAAAAGCTTCAAGGAAAAAAAAGTCCTTGCTGGGGAGGAGATAAGGAGATGTGTTTTATTTTATGCATAATTTAAAATTTCTTGGAAGCATCTTTATTTCTTATCACATACAGTAAGAAATTGATACAAATGGCAGTAGAGTTAGGGAGAAATTTAGTAGGCTAGTGAGAGGACTAAAAGTTATTAGGTTATAGATTGTAATGAAATAGTATATTTTTCATAAAAATGAACAAAAAGTCTTCATATCGGATTCTATGAAATGAATATTTTGTTCTCTCCTTTGATGTTTTATATTACTGAATTAGCGAATCAAGAATGCCATAAACTGCAACTGTGATTTTTTATATTTTTTAAACTCATAATTTTTAAAATACTTTTATTTAAAAGATTTTTTTTAGCATACTCACCACTGTTCCCGCTCTCCTCTTCACAGTCATCTTTCAGCTACCCTCCTCCCTATTTCCCCACACAATCCTTAAATAATGAATACACAGGGTGAGTCAATGCAGTCTGACATATCCATTTGAGGCAGTAGGATCAGCACCCCCCCCTTCTGCATAAAGGTTGATTAGGAGTTCCTCTGTATGGAATGACTCTGTAAGTCATAATAAATTGTGGTCTCACCACCACAGGCCGCACAATCTACCATGTTATTTAACTGTTATCCACATTCAAAGGTCTTAGTTGAGTTCCATGCAAGTTCCCTTCATTTGGGATGTCTTTCTGTAGTCTGTGGATATGCTTTCTTATCAGTTCCTAATAGAGAAGTGGTTTTCTCTTATGGCAAAGCAGTTTAGAGGCAGGTGAGAAATCCAAGAAGAAATAAAGAAAGAAGCTTCATGATATAATGGAACAAAGGTAAAGCCACATAGTGCATGGCAATACAATAAATTAAAAAAATGGGTTAATTTATAAGAGCTAATTGGTGATGAGCCGGAGCCATAGACCAAACAGCTTGTAATTAATATAAACCTCTAATTAACTATTCTATAAGTGGCTGTGGGTAACCAGGTGGGTGAGATTCCACCGAAAAGATAATCTGGATGATCAGAAAACATCTGCTTACATTCCACAGCTCTCAATCTGGAGTCAGTGAGCTCCCAAAAGCTTACAGCAGCTGTCTCTGTGGGATAATAAGCCATTACAAAATTAGGTCAATTTTCTGAAATATTTTTTCATAATAATCAAACATAACTAGGAAATAGCATTGGGACCTTTACTTGGTTGACTCAATGGTCAGCTCTAACCTCATTGGCATTTGTTTTATTTTTTAATTGTCTTCTAAAGCTAAACATATAATCTGGTTCCTTAAATTATTCTTCCTCCTCTCATTAAGGTTTACTTTTAGTTTGGCTTTTGATTGTTCTTTTCTTTCACTGTGAATTTTTGTTGTTTACTAGCTGTTTCTTTTGTTTTGTTTTGTTTTTGAACCAATTGCTAGTTGTCAAAAGTTGTACAGGACAGACATGGACATTTCTGTGTCCAGATAAATTTAGGATAATTTATTTCTTAATAGATTCTTGAAGGTTAAATGATAGCATTTTATCATGTAATTTTTTAAATGAAATAATGGCTTTACAAAACAGCATTCTTACTGGATATAAATATTAATCTTGTCATATCAGTGCTTATCATCTTCTCAGAAGATAAAAGATACAGTCATGTTGAGAATATAGTTTCATTATGAACGTACATCTACCCATAAGTTCATTAGGATGTATGTGAGACTAATCTAGTATCTTGCAGTTTATTTTCAACAAATTTTGTTGTAAGTTACTCATTTCTTTTTGTTGTAACATTGGCTTACTTAATAAGTTAATAGGATAAAAATAATATATTTTATTGTTAAAATTACTTTTATATATGTTAACAATATTTTTCAATGAAGCAATTATAATTATTGAAGAATTGGAAGCACAATTAAATGTGAGTAAACCTGGAAACATTGAAAGCTTTAAGGATGTTTATGTTCTTTTTTGTTGCGGTCACAAAAATCTGTGCTGAGAATAAATAGTTATGTCAGTCACGTGATCATGTCAGAATAGTGATAGGGTGCAGAGTCATCTTCAGAGTTTAACACAGAACAAGGAGAAGGAGGAGAACAAAGGTTCATATGCTACTTATTAGGAGAACATTTATCTTCATTATTTAGATAATACATTGCTCAAAGTGTCTATTTCTAAGTTGTTAATTTAATATATAATATTTAACATCAGATATATTAAACAACAAATTATGCAAATGAAAAAAATCAGCATAAATTCACAATATTTGTAATGAAAATATACATCCATGGGATTATTTTAATTTAAAACTTAGAGCTAACTTAAGACATGAGCACAAATTTTATAAAAGAGTAGTTTGTGGAAAATAGTCACAAAATATTTTTTAAAAATAAATTACATTTATTCACATGTAAAATATGATCTTAATTTTTAATTCATGTAACAACTCTGAAGAAATAATCAAAATCAAATACAGAACTTAGGACAATCTTACTAATAAGTTGGGACATATCTGCTAAGGATATAGGCAGATATAGAAAAAATATGAACAAAATTACAATTTATGGAAAAAAGAGTAAATGTGCCTGTTACTATTGAGCCAATTTAAAATTAAAAACTTTAATATAAGATAATCACAATCCCTCATTTTTCTTTCATTGAAAATGGTTACTTACTTGATAATAAATCTTTAAAATATTTTTCTACTTTTAGCATTCTAATGCTTTTAAATTATTTATGTAACCTTCAAAAAATTTAAATACAAAATTTTAAATTGTAAAAAGTAATAGAAAAAATAACAATGATAACTCCTTTAAAGATTTTAGTATGTAACCTTCATGTAATTAAGGCACTTATGCAACCATGTATGTTTTCTAAAAACTGAGGCTTTGACTTAAACATGAAATAGCACTCAGGTTGTTTATGGGTAAAGATTATCCTTTCTTTTGAAAACTCTCATTTTCTAGAGATTCCTTCTCTCTCTCTCTCTCTCTCTCTCTCTCTCTCTCTCTCTCTCTCTCTCTGTCTGTCTTTCTTTTTGTCTCTCAACAAATGACTAAAGGCACATTAGTTTCTGGAATGTACTTAATTTTTCTATTTTACATGTGTTTTGAGAATAGAATACTGGTTACCAGATACTAAACACCTTTAGTTCAAGTCTCTGTTAACTATTGCCGACTGCAAAATGTGTCATCTAAAGAACACTGAGATATGTGTACCACCATATTGAGAAGTTTCTGGCCCAGTATAGCCCTGAGGTCTGGACATGCAGTTCCAAATAATCACACTAAAGTTTACATTAATTAAAGCCATTTACTGATGGCTCAGACATATTACTTGCTAATTGTTCTTGTTAAACTAACCCATGATTATTTTCTTTAGCCACCTGGCCTGGTACCTCTTCTGAGAGCAGCATTTCTACTCCACTTCCTGTGCATCTTGCTTGTTATTTGTGATCTGCTCTTCTACTTCCTAGAATTCTCCTAGTCTGGCTGGCCTGCCTCTACTTCTCTTCTAGATACTGGGCCAATCAGTGTTTTATTAAACCTATTTTTACAATGAAAAATATTTATGTTACTGTAATAGCCTCTTTTGGTGAAATACTGTCCAATGTAAGGTTAAATATCCCTTCCTCTCCAAGTTGATTTGCATTTGAATGTTCTATTACAGAAAACCAAAACAACTAATGTAGGAGATATTACAGGAATAGAGAATTTCTGCCTTCTAAATTATAGATATTTTACAAAACCATAAATGACTGAAGGAGAATAATGTGTGTGTTATTCTTAGAATAATAATTTGTAACAGAAGAAATTTAAAGTAGAAAGAAAAATGTGAACAGTTCATGCAGATGTACTAACAGCTGGCAGATGAAAAAGACTGTTAGAATCTCAAGTATAGTTAATTGTGTAAGGATTCATTTTATTTTTATTTATTTATTTATTTTTAGAAAGTAAACTCCATTTTTTTCACTTATCCCCTCGTTCTCCCTCCCACTCAGAACCCCTCCCTGTCGAAGGGCAAGGATTCTAAAGCTGTGCTGTGTCCAGACTGAGACATTCTCCAAATGAAAAAAAAGAAATGGAATTAGGAGCTTGAGTATGGATTTCATCTTTAGAGGAGAAAGTTTCTAAAAGTTTTTGTTATTGAGCTCTTATTGGAAAAAATATGTGGAATTCCCATTCTGACTAATAAAAATACTTCAAATCAAAACTTAATGCTTTCCAAATTTAAGGCCAATTGAAGAAGAAATAATTCAGATGGGTACATTGAGAGATGAGTAGAAAGCAACCACTTGATGAATAGAAGAGTATTTGTTTCTTCATAACTATTTTCTATTTAAGTAAGAATGCAAACATTTTCAGTTATGAGTACACTTAATTCTTGCCAGTAGCAACTCACAGTTTTCATATTAGCTTCAATTTAAGGGCCTTTCCGATTCATTTTTTAACAAATAAAGTTTGCTTTTGTTTTATATAAAACTACATAATTATGGTTTATATGCAGATACTGTGAAGATGAGTGCATAAAATAGAGTAGAATAAATTCCTTGAATGTACATAAACTGAAAATGAAAAATAATACTGTTGTGTATTATTTTAATCTCAGTTTTTCACATGAATTTTATACTTTATGGTACTCTTTGTTATGCATATAAGTATTGATTTTACAAAGTAACTCAGCAGGCTACAGGCATAAATATTATCATTTGTTTTGCATATTTTTTATATTTATACTTATGTGAGGAATAATTTATTTAGTTTTATTTTTAATCTTTGAACATTAATACTTGTAAAGCAACCATAATCTCTCTCTTTCTCTCTCTCACTCTCCCTGTATATGTGTGTGGGGAGGGGTGTGTGTGTGTGTGTGTGTGTGTGTGGTGTTTGTGATTTTTTTGTTAACAACTGTTTGTGAAGTTGAAGATACCATTTAAGACTATCTTCACAGATACATCTTTACAAAGTTCAACCACTTAATTCTTCATTTACTAATCAAAGAATATGAGAAAATGTCTTTAGATAAAATTTTCCTTAGAGGAAAAAATGTTATTTAATCCAATAACTGCATAGTTTAAAAACTTTTAGAATAAAATGGTAAATATACATTTGCATTTTATATTACATTAAGTTTTTGTAAAAAATTTTAAATGTTTTTTTATTCTAATTATTGTATTAGCACTAAAAGTAATGAGGATTGTAAACAAGCAACCTTACACACAAGTAATATGTCTTGCATTGATTATATTTCTGTTTTATGATTGACTGTCAGTATGCTACTAATCACCTCTTTCAGCACCTTCAAGGTCAGAGCTCTTTCTTTTCTGTTCTCCATAATGTAATGTAACAGCCATCATTATATTTGGCACATCTACAAGTTTGGGTATCTTTCTTTAGATGAGAATGAATATGTAGTAATGATGTTTCTGCGTGTCTTTTTTTAAACTTATCATTATATACTCTACTTCATCTATTTTTTTTAAAAAAAAATAATTCTATAGTTTCTCTATCCATTTGCTTGCTATCCTCTAGATTGGGTATGCATTTTGAGAATTGTGAGGACTGTGTATCATCAATGTGTAAGCTTTTTGTTTTAAAGATTTTGTATTTTTTAAGTATGCTCACAGTACTGTAGTTTCTGAATTTTGTGGTTGTTTTATATTTGTGTGAAGCATCTGCATAGTGTTTCCTCTAGTGGCTTCAGGAATTTGTATCCATGCCAAGAGTACATGTGAGATCTCTGTTCTCCGAGTCCTTGATCCTCACTTGTTATTTATTGTTATTTTATGTTTACTATTTTAATCTGTGGGTTTTTTAAAAATCATTTTGAATACTTTTTAAAAAAATTTTATTGTTTGGTTACTGAAATTCTACTTTTCCATGTTTAAGTGATTAATCATTTAAATGTTTTCTATAAGAAGAGACTGTTTAATATTTATTTCTTTAGAGGTTTTGTGTGTGTGTGTGTGTGTGTGTGTGTGTGTGTGTGTATGTGTGTGTGTGTGTGTGTGTGTGTGTGTCTGCGGTGTAGTATGTCCTAGACTCAACACAAGACGTATATAGCATGTTAGCAAAGCTCTCTACTCCAGTGCAAAATCCAAATATCTTCCTACCACAGCCTGTTTTTTAGTAGCATTAGAGTTTTTTTCTCTTTTAATTATTTGTTAATGTTTTGTACTTTTTAATCAATTGTCTTACATAGAATTTTCAAGGATGTAAATTTTAGATTGAGGCATTTGGTAGATTTTGAGTTGACATTTATGAACAATTAAGAAAAAGTAATTTTCTATTTTTTTGCATTTGGCTGGGTGCTCAGTTATCATCAGTACTATTACTTAAGGAGAGGATATTTTCAAAACTTGAAGCTCTTCATGGTCTTGGAAAATCATGTGTATGTTTAGTCCCACAAATAATACTCTTTATAACAAAGGTGTATAGTTTATCCTAAGTTTTATCTTTTAGTGCACTTTTGTAGTAAAATTTTTCAGAGAGATTTTAATGTGTAAGAATTTTTTATTATTTCTATTTTAAATTTAAAACTCTCATGAGCTTGGTTCAATTTCTGAAGCTATTTGAATACACCTTGGGGAAAAATAAGTTTTCCAAATCAATTCATAAATAAATACATAACCTTGATGACTGAAAGTAATAAAAAAATAAGTAAGCTACTGTTATATAAAATAGTATGCCAATGCCAGGCCTAAAATACTACTGAGAGATTTATTTTTTTAATTGACTTAGAGAAACTTTTGAATCACAGTTCTTGAACTACTCTTCTGATGAGCATAGAAAATTCATTAAAAAATTCTACCTAAGAATGATTTGTGTTTTATAGGAATGTAAGGAAATAAACTGCAAATTGTATTATCCAATTAGCTTTACATTTGCACTGAAGTAAATCTCAATTTCAATTCCCAGTTTAGCAGATCATTTCAAGGTTGTGTTAAATATGTAGCAGCTGGAAGTTGCCAAATGAATGTGCTGAATGACTGCATTTTACTGAAGTGTGTACTATCTTTTTTGACATGCATGTAATGATAACACATTTTTCTGGCAGCTGGGTTCCCCAGGGCTAAATGAAACTGCAATAGTAGATAAAACAGCCTGCTTGTATAATAACCATAAAACACTCTGGATATATTTCAGGAAAAAAACATCTCAATCGGATGACTGGTTTTAAGAGAGGTCATATTTTACAATTCATTAAGAAAAGACATTTTCAAAATTCTGTATATAATTTTGAATATTAAAAATATGTAAAAGAACTAGATTTCGATTTTTTAGACTATTTTGAAACATTACTTCACACAGTAACAGAAGGTTTTATTTAAAATACTTAGTTTTTATAATTTATTTTCTATTGTAGAGAAATAAAAAGCCCTACAATTCTTGCAGCTTATTTCTTATCTTTTTTTTTCAAGTCTAAATTTAAGTGAAGATAAAGCTTTTTCTTTCTAACTATCATAACTTATTTCTAAGATTGCAGCTATGATTGAAAAATATCATTTTGTGGTCAAATTTATTTGAAATTTGATTATTAATTATTTTCTAGAGTCACACAACCTAAATACAAAAATTCTTGCTATAGAAGCAAAACATCATCATGTCTGGCAATATAGTTATTTTATTGAGCACACATTTTAAATTCAATAACAAAATAAATCTTCTTCATTGGTATTTTCAGATTACTACCTGTCATTATGAAATATATAGAAATTTTGCAATGTCTATTTTGTACATCATATAGTTTTTAATTAAATGAGTTTGAAATGTTATTGTGACTTAACAGTTGATATCACATTGAGAAAATCTTCTGATTATTACTGGTCAGTTTCTAATGAAGTAACATTATTTTAGATGGCAATATTGGAGGAATCCCAAAGAGTATATCCTCAGTTTAAACCAGTCATCCTTTCCATGAAATTACTGTCATACTAACTGGTGAGTTTAAAGGACAATGTGCTGTATATGACATTAACATTCAATATTCCAAGTGTAGGGAATGAATTTTCTATTCAATGGTACCTATCTATGCATTAAACCATGAGAGTGGTGTTCTTCATCTCATTCTCTAAATATATTGAGGCATGTTTTTTGTCATATTACCTCCCATTTATAATGCCTTTCAGTTTCATTTGTTGTTGTTTTTCCTCACTCTAAACCTGGATTAAAAACAGTCAGTAGACATGACATACCTAGGAAGCTATTTTGTATTTTTCTGGTTTTTTTTATGAAAATAAATATTCTCACCTAATATATCCTGAGTATGATTTTTTCTCTTATTTCCACTCTCATTTTTCAGTTCCCTACCTGGCTAAACATAGTCATAGCCGGTATATAACCATAAGAACCATAGTAAACAAGGAATAAAATATTCAGACAACATAGGAAGAAACAGATATCAGCATTGAGAAGTACAATCATCCCAAACCCAAATGCCTAGACATAATTATCAAAAACACCATCAGTAGCATCAAGGGTAATAGATCTCCACTAGATGGTAACATTCCAACCAATGTAGGCACTGAGTATTCTATACAGTTGAAGCATGAGACAAAAACCTTAACATAAACTTTATGAAGTGTTGTAGGAAGTTTTTTGGCCTGTTTGGGTCTGGAGATTTGTACTTGGTGCAGCCCGCAGCGGCGGTTGGAACTTGGTTTGTGCACGCGGCTTTTGTCTTCTAAAGAAATTAATCACATGCTTATATCTTTTAAACTGTTTGGCCCATATCTTAAGCACATTATTAGCTAGCTCTTTTATCTTAATTTAACCCATTTTTATTTATCTTTTCACACGTGGCTCAGCCCGTGGCTGAGCCAGTATCTCTACATGTCTGTCTTCTTCAGAAGTCAAATAGAGACTGACTAACTTTGCCCTTCTACTTACCTGCCTGTGCTAATTCTCCACCCACTTCTATGGTGCTGTGCATAGGCCAAAACAGTGCTTTTTTACAGCATACAAAGAACATTCCACCACATTTTTTTTTGTCTAATTAAAAAGGAAGGTTTTAATTTTTACATAGCAAAATTATAACTGAACAGCTCTTAAGCAGGAATTATAGTCATAATATTTGGTTTATTTGTATTTATAAAGTTAAAGAGAATATTTTATTATTGTGAGTTTAAAGTTTTATATTTAATATATTTTTTAAATTAAAAAGAACTATATTTATAATTATTAAACCTTTAACTATATTGAAGACTATAGAAGGATATAATATTATGTAAATAAACAGGAAGTGTAAGCAACTTTTAAAGTCTAGAAAATGACAGAGATGACTTATGTCTGTTTGGACAGTCATCTAAAGTTTTTTTGTCATGTTGGGACATTTATTTTTAGCCTTTATGGCCTAAAGTTTTTTGGCAAACCTTTTAGTGATGTAGGAAATCTGACACAGTCTATCAGTTCTTTTTGTGTGTGTGTGTGTGTCTTGAAGAATGTTTGGCAATGTTTTCTGTAAAACAGGAACTTGAAGGACAATTTTGGCTTGTTTTGTTAATATTTAGAGGTCACTTTTCTATGGAACTTGTATGTCTAGTTTATATAGCATATTATTAAACAATCAATATTAGAACAGTTTTTTGTCTAGTGGCTAACTATTGTTACAAAGTAAATTTTACCTCAAGTTTTTTTAATGTCTATCTTTTTTTTGAAATATATGGGTGTTGCCAGGAGTAGACTTGTCTTACAGTCTAGAAAAGTCTAAGTTTTTAAAATAATTTAAATGTCATATTTTGCATGTCCCTGAAGTATTTGAAGACTATTTATTTAATTGAAATATATCTTTGCATACCTATAAAAACTTAACTAACATGACTATAAGTTTGGTTATTATAGATGACTATTAATTTGTATTTTTTAATTGTATAATATAATTTTAAACGAGTTACATCAACATCATATCTTAATCAAGAGTAGAAAAATATATATAGCATAACAAAATTAAGTTTATATCAATGAATTAAAATTTATTTATCTTTTTAAATCATTTTTATATCATATCTTCCTCGAATCACATGCTTATATATTTTAAACTGTTTGGCCCATGTCTTAAGCACATTATTAGCTAGCTCTTTTATCTTAATTTAACCCATTTTTATTTATCTTTTCACCAAGTGGCTCAGCCCATGGCTGAGCCAATATCTCTACATGTCTGTTTTCTTCAGAAGTCAAATAGAGACTGACTAACTTTGCCCTTCTACCTACCTGCCTGTGATGATTCTCCACCAACTTCTGTGATGCTTTGCATAGGCCAAAACAGTACTTTATTTATGACATACAAAAAATATTCCACCACAATGAAGTATTAGAGTTCCCTAAAAAGGAAAGCAGCAGATTCTTCCAAGAAATCTATGAAAACACAAGCAAATAAAATGAAATGAATAAAAAAATTCAAGATGTAATCATAAAAATATGATCAATTAAACAAAATCTTAAGGAAATCAAGAAATAAAAAAATAAGAATTTGAAAAATAAGTGCAGAAGCACATCATGCAAACAGAATATCAGAGATGGAAGACAGAGTCTCAGGCTACATGTGATAAATTTCCATTTGCAAACTAATTAGTTGATTTCTTTTCAGCAATGTCCCAGTAATCAGAATCTGGGCAAAATGAAGGCTAATTATTGGTCAAACTATAACTACAATGTAATGGTCATTTATTTCTTTTACCTTTATGAATCTTCATTGGGACTCCAATGCTCTTGGCATTTTTCTCAGTATTCTGATCTTCCAAGCTCCCACAGGATGAGTTCTTTAAACTCTGTTTATAACATTATAGCACATATTAAACTCACAGCCCTATGTCTTCCACACATAACTTGCAAAGCAAAGATAAATGCTTACAAACCAGATTAGTATCTTTATCACAGAGTCTCCATATTTTATATTGGTTATGTTTTACATTGTTAAGACAAATTACTAATATAAGTAGCTTTAAGGGAAAAAAGTCCTGGGGCTCACATCTGGAATCAAGAAGGTAAGTTGTGGGAGTGAGAATGAAAGGTTTATTGATCAGAAATATTTTATTAAACAAAATTATGGGGCTCTACCTCTAATAAGTCTTTATAAATTACTCTATCACCCTAGTGCATAAAATGATGTTCCACATTCAAGGTATATCTTCTCACCTCAGAGATTAAAATAATGCAAGTTACATAATGGGAAACCTTAGGTTTATATGGTGATTTGGAAAGTAGAATAAATATTTTTTAGCATAAAAAATAATAAATATGTAACCACTCTTATTTTATATAATATCTTAAATTTTTACAAACGTGTCAATTACGGAGGTAGGAACATAGAAAATAATGATAAATAACCACAAAAAATTTGTGTTATGTTTAAAGAAGGAGTAGTTGACATAAAACTTTAAATATGTACAAAGGCACTGTCTTTCATTAGACTGAAATTATGCTAACATAATGAGTCTTAGAGGCTCTGCAAACAAGTAACCTGCAACTGCTCTCATCCACAATTCTCTGTCTGTCTGTCTGTCTGTCTGTCTGTCTGTCTCTCTCTCTCTCTCTCTCTCTCTCTCTCTCTCTGTGTGTGTGTGTGTGTGTGTGTGTAGTATGTGTGCAACTCTGATTCTGTGGTGAAGTAGTAGTGCATGTGTATGCAGGCCCTGGTCAATCACTGGTATGATTCTTTAATCTCTACCAACTTAGTTTCAATTTTTAATCTCTTACAGTTCTGTGTAGATCATTAATTGGACTTTGCTAGCCCTGAGAATCCATTTGTTTCTATCTTTCCACATGTGGAATTACCAGGTTGACAGTGCAACCATCTTTTTGCATAGACAGTAGAGATTAAACTGAGGTCATCATATTTACAAAATAATTCTGATGGAACCATCTCACCAGTACCATGGTACAAACTTTTCTTACACTATTTACTCTCCCAGCCAACACCTATAAATTCATAAGAAATTCTTAACAATTAGGTAAAGAGTTGTTGTTTATCAATAAACAGTTTTAGAAGATATTTAGCAGAATTGTGAAAATGACAATAAACAATTTAAGGCCTTCCTGCGATGAACATAACTAAGAATATTAAGAAAAAAATATTGCAGAGAATATCACATGAAGCAGTGCCTCAGATAAATCTTTGCCTAGAAGAAATTGTTAGTCATAAAATGAGAAATCCCTTTATTGTCTAGAGCTAATACTAATGAAGAACATTTAGTGATATATACGAAATATGAAGGTGAAATATTTTATAGCAAATGTTTTGTAAATTTATTTGTATAGGTTTTTGTGGATACTTAAAGGCTGGGAAATGTTTTGGGATTTCATGTGAATGATTGCTCATGACATCTGAAAAGTTATTTTTAACATTAAAGAATTGATTTTAGTTAGAGGACCAGTTCTGTGGAAAGAAATAGGTTCAACTATTAATCATGTCTGTTTGTAATCCAGGGGATAATTATCAATGTGTTGATTTTGAAAAGGTTATGGGTTTACATAAAAATGGTAGTATAGTCTTCAATTACAGAGGAACAATAAGGTGATGGCCAGTGCAGTGGAATCAGTCTTCTTGCAGCAGAAGAGAACAATAATTTCTTTTTTTTTTTTTTGACCAAACCTTGAGCTTTATTATTTAAAAAATCTGCATATTTATTTCGCTTTCTGACTCTGTGCTTGTGCCTTCAACACTTTTACAATTTTCTGCTCCTCAATAATGAAAGCCCGCTTGATCCTGTCAGGGACACATTTGGCACATATGGAACCACCATAGGCCCTGCTTACATGCTTCTTAGACAATCTCATAAGGACTTTCAGTCTCACAGCACGAACCCCTCGAAGTCTGCCTGGCCACACTCCACATGCTGACTTAGGTGCTTTCCCAACTTTCTTGGTATAGAGGTAGACAATCCTGTTCCCAGGGGGTTCGAGACAGCCTAGTTTTGTTAGAGGCTGTATTTTAGGAAAGCCTATGATTGTATGTCAAGTGTTGGACCATTTTTAGTGCCTCTCAACAGTGTCCCTGGAAGAGGAAAAGGAAAGCCCTGGAAGAGAAAATAAATAATTAATAAGAAAATGAAAATCTACTCCAGTCAGTGGTGTTACATGCTTTATGTTTTTGTTGCTGTACTTGGGGGACAAAGGAAAGGCCATTTCTGTGAGATTAAAGCCAGGCTGATCTACAGAAGGAAAGCATAACACACAGAGAAGTTGCACAGAGAAAACATGTTTATAAATCAAACAAACAAATAACAAAAAAAAGGAAAAAAGAAAATAAGTAAGACAGAAATTGAAAAACATTTTGTATCAAATAATGTTATAAATATTCTTCACTTTTGTTTGTTTCATAAAATTCTGATTGTCTAGAAGCTAGGCACACAGAAAGTATAGGTGAGGTGACCAGAAGAAGACAATTTTGGAAGGAAGAGCAGAGTGGTCTGTCAGATTCAAAAGAAGAAAGATGCGAATGTTGCGCTGATAAAAAAAAAAAAAAAAAAAAAAAAAAAAAAAAAAAAAAAAAAAAAAAAAAAAAAAAAAAA
>PVIH01021986.1:0-28310 GCA_004025045.1 Sigmodon hispidus | reverse complement strand
CCTGAGCACAGTGGGCATCAGACAAGGAGAGGACAGCTTACAGGGCTCTACTGTCTACTTCCCCTGAGTTTTAGAGATGGAATGTAGAGTCATTTGGCTACAAGTGACCTCAATGGCACTTATTTAAGTTGAAAAGTTATTTGTGTATATGCTGGCATATGAGTATGCATATGCCACAGGTAGAATGTAGAAATGAGAGGAAAAGTTGTGGAAGAGTGTGGATCTCCCAGACATTGAATTGAAGTCATCAGGCTTAGCAACAACCAGTGTTATCCAGCTAGACGATTCTCTGGCATTCATTTGTGTTTCTGAGGAAGTGTTTAGAACAAGTGGTTAGTCCTCAAAATAAACCAACACATTCCAAAAAAGAGATAGCCATACATCACTTTCATTTGCAAATAGAATTTATTATTCAAATTGGCCTCTTTTCTTCCATATTTAGCCGACAATGTTTACCATCTGATAACACAATAGATTAATGATGTAACCTAGCAACTAATCTTATTTAAGCATCAGTGAGATGGATCAGTGGGAAATGTGTGTAAGGCTGTCAACCTGACTTTGATCATCCCATACAGATGGCCAAAAGTAGGAACTACAGAAGTTGTCTTCCAGTCTCCATATATCTGTGATGGTCTAAAAACCTATAATCATGTTACACACACACACACACACACACACACACACACGCACGCACGCACGCACGCACGCACGCACGCACGCACGCACGCACACACACAAAGTTGTAAGTGTTTCTGTGTCCTAACTGGCTACTCTGAAGTCTAGACCTGTAGTTCCATGGCTGCTTAGTCCCAAATAACCATATAGAGGCTTATATTAATTACAAGCTCTTTGGCCTATAATTCAGGCTTATTACTTGCAAACTCATACTTTTAAACTAATTCATGAATCTTATCCATGTTTAGCCATGTGGCTTGGTACTTTTTCTTAAATCACCATTCTCATCATTTTTCCTCTGAGTCTCCTGGCATCTGTGTCTGCTCTTTGGCTTCCCAGAATTCTCCTAGTCTATTAGCCCCACATATACTTCCTACTGTCCAATAGCATTTTAATAATCCAATACAAGCAAGAAACCGTGTATCAATACAAGCAAGCAAGAATTACACTGTACAAGAGCAATATCCCACAGCTCTCTCTCCTCCCCTTCCCCACACCCTTTCACACATACACAAACCACAAATCTTTTTTGAAAAATGATTGGAGTTAAATTTTTCATTGGAGTAAAGAGACACCATGACCATAGCAGTTTTATAAAGAATCATTTAATGGGATGGTTCAATTACAGTTCAAAGATCTAGGCCTTCACACTCATGATGGAATGCAAGGAAGCATGCAGGTAGGTATGGAGCTGAGCTGAGAGTCCTTATGTCTTCATCCAAAGGCAATAGAAAGTGGTTTGTTTCTGTGGGTGTAACTTGAGCATATATGAAACATCAAATCCCATCTCCACAGTGATACATTTCCCCTAACAAAACCACAACTACTCCATCAAGGCCATACCTTCTAGTACTGTCATTCCTTTTGGGGGCATCTTCTTTGAAACCACCAGATCATCAAGTTATGCTATGAGATATATAATTAATTGCTGATTGTCCTACTTTATCATATCTCTTCTAGATAAATAAAAATGCTGCTTTGTGTATATACATAAGGTACTTAATATTTCTTATATTCTTCACTTCTATTAATACTATTAATTTTTTTTTTTTTACAAAACTAGACATGTTGGGGGTACATAGTCTAGTCTTGGACTTCTACTCAGGAGAGTGACACAAGAGAATAAAAAGCTCAAATGTAACCTTGACCATTTACTAACATCAAAACCAGGCTGAATAAGTAAATTTGTGAATATATGAAAAAAAATGACTGCCCAACCATTCACTTGAAAAGTATGATCACACACTGTTTTATATTCAATTCAACAATAAACCATTTAGATGCTAGACACCACATTCTATACATTACAGCAGAAAAATGGCTTTCACCAAGTAAAAGCATAATAGAAGATGCGTAGAAGCCACAGAACAATTGTGAACCATCAAATAAACTTCAGTAAATGAGTTTGCCAAAAACTACAGTACAGTTCAATACATACTCCTCTTGTTACCAAATACAAGCCACAAGTGTTCATCTCTACTGTTACACTTGAGTGAGCATAGTAAATAACTGACTGCCTCCAGGGTTAGGAGGAAAATGAGACAAAACTTTTCTTCTTGAGGGTAAAGAAAACTGTAAATTCTGAAGTCTACCAAGCCATTTATAATGAATAGTATTTTTTGTGTATGAGTTCCATCCTATTTCCTGATGTCAAGATGATTCATAAAGGCCTTAAAATATTTACAGGGCTAGAGACATGGCTGAGTGTAGTGATATATTATATATTTAATAAAATCAGCCTGGAATATCAGAGAACAGAATCACATCAAGCCATGAGTGTTAGAATGGTGACTCATGCCTTTAATCCCATTACAAGGAATGACCAAGTGGTGATTCACATCTTTAATTCTATCACTCAGGAGACAGAGATCTGTCTGTATTTCTGTCAGTTTGAGGCCTAAGAACCAAACAGTAGTAGCTCACACCTTTAATCCTAAATCTAGAATGATAATCAGAATTGAACTGGAATGAAATAACTTGGTAAGAAAGATAATTATGGCAAGAGTAGGCACAATTTCAGGCATTCTATATAAATGACCAGGCAAATAGAAGACTCTTGAATGCTATCATTTACCCTGTTTGGCTCAAGAAGTTGGCTGGATGAGAATTGACTGTGATCTACTTCCTCTCTTTGATATTTCAGTTTTCACAAATATCTGGCTCTGAGTTTTTATCAGATGCTAACTAGACTTTGTGCAGTAGATGAGCACTTAAGACATGTTCATTCCCAGAACCAAAGTCAGAATTTTGACAACTTTCTGTAATTCCTACTACAAAAAGATTGCAGGGCCTAACCTTTTCGGAACCAGCACGTACATACCTACACAAAGACATAAATCATTAGCAATCAAATTTTTACTAGTGAATATTTTTCACACACAAGCATTAATTCCTGTAACCCACATGTTTTTCTACATCATGATTGGTTTAAGGATCTGAAAACAAACTTGTAGGCAATCTTTCTCAGTTGGTGGTATCACTTAAGATGTTTTTTTAAAAAAATCAATCCTGCTGGAGGAAATATGACACTGAGGTTACCTTGAGAGTTTGCATATATATACACTTTCTCTCTGTTTCATGTTGCAGGTTAAAGATCTTGTCTGAACCTTGTTATTTCTCCAGAATAAATAATCTTATATAAGTCATAGTCTCTTGTGAAAAATCTTATAAATCCTTTATAGTCATATTTTCTTTATTCTGAGTTCTTTCAGGTTCTTAGAAGCTAATATTGTATGCAAAGGAGTCTTGCCTAAAAACTACCATGAAGTGCAAAATATTTCCACACTGACTAGATTTATATGTTTTTTCTCCAGTATAAGTTTTTTTTCTCATGATTTCAAAGACTACTGCTATATGCAAAAGCTTAACCATATTGGTTACATTCATAGGGTTTCTGTCTATTATGTGATCTTTCATGTACTGGAAGATAACGTTGATGTGCAAAGCTTTTGCCACATTGACTACATTCATAGGGTTTCTCTCCACTATGTGTTCTTTTATGCCTATGGAGATAACTGTAAAGTGCAAAGGCTTTATCACATTCATTACATTTGTAAGGCTTTTCTCCACTATGTGTTCTTTTATGTATTTCAAGATAACTCTGATATGCAAAGGCCTTACCACATTCATTACATTCATAAGGTTTCTCTCCAGTATGTGCATTTTCATGTATTTTAAGTGTACTGCAAGAGGCAAAGGCTTTTCCACATTTATTACATTTGTAGGGCTTCTCTCCAGTATGTATTCTTTTATGTATCTGAAGATGACCATGATGTGAAAAGGCTTTATCACATTCATTACATTTGTAGGGTTTCTCTCCAGTATGTATTCTTTTGTGTACTTGGAGATTACCAATTAGTGAAAAGGCTTTACCGCATTCATTACATTTGTAGGGTTTCTCTCCAGTATGTGTTCTTTTATGGTTTTGAAGATGACTATGATGTGCAAAGAATTTTCCACATTCATTACATTTGTAGGGTTTTTCTCCAGTATGTGTTCTTTTATGTATTAGAAGATGACTATAACAAATATAGGCTTTGCCACATTGATTACATTCATAGGGTTTCTCTCCAGTATGTGTTCTTTTATGTACTTGAAGATAACTGTGGCGTACAAAAGATTTACCACATTCACTACATGTGTAAGGTTTCTCTTCACTATGTGTTCTTTTATGGTTTTGAAGACGAGTGTGATCTACAAAGTCTTTACCACATTGATTACATTTGTATAGTTTCTCTCCAGTATGTGCTCTTTTATGTATTCGAAGATAATTGGGACATGCAAAGGCTTTACCACATTGCTTACATTCATAAGGTTTCTCTCCAGTATGTGTCCTTTTATGTCTTTGGATATAACTGTGACGTGTAAATGCTTTACCACATTCATTACATTTGTAGGGTTTCTCTCCAGTATGTGTTCTTTCATGAATTTGAAGATTACTGTGACGTGTAAATGCTTTACCACACTGATTACATTTGTAGGGTTTCTTTCCAGTATCAATTTTTTCATGACTCTGAAGATCAATATGACATTGAAAATCCTTGCCATTTTCATTACATTTATAGGGTTTCTCTCCAGTATGTGTTCTTTCATGTGTTCGTAGATTACTATGCCATGCAAAGGCTTTATCACACTCATTACATTTGTAAGGTTTTTCTCCAGTATGTGTTCTTTTATGTATTTCAAGATAACTATGATACGCGAAGGCCTTACCACATTGTTTACATTCATAAGGTTTCTCTCCAGTATGTGTTATTTTATGTCTTAGGAGGCTACTCTGACGAGTAAAGGCTTTGTCACATTGCTTACATCCAAAGGGTTTCTCTTCATTTTGTGTTTTTTCATGATCTTTAAGACCCTTGTGACATGCAAAGTCTTTTCTGCATTGGTTATATTTATAGAGTGTCTCTTCACTATTAATTCTTTCATGTTTTTGAAGAAAAGTATGAATTGCAAGGGTTATACCACATTGAGTAGATTCGAATGGTTCCTCTCCAGTATAACTTTTTTGGTGCCTGTGAAGAAAATTGTCATATGTATAAGCTTTACCACATTTATTGCACTAATAAGTTTTTTTTAGCATTAATGAATTAATTTTACAGTTGGGTTTAATTATAAGGAAAATCAGATATTAATGTTTACTTTATTTATGTTTATGGTGTTCCCCTTCATTGTGAATTGTTTTACATCTCTGAAAACACCTGTGACGGTAAGAATCTTAATTACATGGCTCACATGGCCTTTTTACATATGAGTTTTTCTCACATATTTGGAGAAATTGGAAGAACTCAGAATATTAACATACTAATTAAATTTGTAGATTTTCTTATAATGTGAGTCATACTAAATTGGCAACATGAACCAGGATAAAAAATTAGATTTCCACATTCCTAGTATTCATAGGGCTTTTGTGCAGTATGAGTTTGTTAATGTATTCCCAATAGAGTTGAAAAACCAATTAATTACAAATTTGCATCACATTAAAAAAGTCTACTTAAAGTATATACTACTACATATCTTCTAATTATTCTAGAAGAGAAATACATTGCATCTTTACATATCTCTATGCTCATATGGCTTCCATGCATTGTAACATCTAATAAAGCTATGAAAGAAAATATAACATCTGAAAGATTTCCACATTGAATTCACACTGTTTGAATTCTTTTTCTCAAAGACATGTAATTTAAGGATTGAGGTCCCTCTAAAATAACCTTCTTGAGTCTTATAAACTGCCCAATTCACTAAACTTAGCAAAGTCATTACAAGTATATGAGTAGCACTAGCTTCACAATGGACCATTTGCTTGTTACAAGATTTTGAACACATAGTTATCATCTATTTAAGGTGTATATCTTTACAATATCTTAATTATATAAACTAAACAGATTGGCAGTTCTACAGCATACATACCACTCATGAAGCTATGATTAAGAGAATGACATCTGTTAAGGCATTGTTTTTTATTTTGTTGTTGTTGCTAATGAAATGCCTTGCAAATACAAACCAGTTCTCTGACATTTAGAGGCATGGTTTTCTGAGATTTTACTAATAATGAATACATAAAAAATATGCTAATTTATACTATTGCTTTCCTTATAAACTTTCAAGAGGCATTAATTTTTTTCCAGAGGTACATTTGTATTTACTTGCACATGAAAATTACCTTCCAAGTCTTCTAGAACTTTGATACTGTTCTTCAACATTATGATCTTCCCAATTGTACCCTAAAATATAGTACCAGAGAATTATGGTATATTATTAGAAATTATGCAAATAAATTACTATCATCAGTTTACCTGATAATCCTGCCTGATATTCATCTGATCTTTAGTGCTTATCAATTGTAATTACAGAAGAGTATGAAAAACTTATTAAAAATACTTATTAAATACTACTTATTTAAAAATAAGTAGTCCACTTATTAAAAAATAAAGACACTCACACTCTTACCTATAACACTGAGGTTCCCATAAGTCTCCAGCATCACTTCTTTGTAGAGCCTCTTCTGGGAAGAATCCAGTAATGCCCACTCTTCCCAAGTGAAATCAATATGAACATCATCATAGGTCACTTCATTCTAAAATATCCCATACATTTATATAACAGACATGATGGTGACAACATTGTAAATATATACTTCTTTGACAACATATTCAGATAATTCTAGTGCTTCCCACACTTATTCCATGACTCAGAAGTTCTAATGGAATTACCAAGTTACTTTAGAAGGAAACTGACAAAGAGAGTCACCCCTGTAGTTGTTGTTCCCTTTGAATATGAAAAATGTCAGTTAATAGACTTAAAGAAAAAGAGAGACAGTCAAGCAGATCAACATTACTGAGTACACATCAGAGAAACTGTACAAACAATTACTAAATACAAAAAAGATGGGCAACATGGTTATTTTGGCTCATATCTTTAAACTCAGAACTCAAGAAGCAAAGGCAGGTAAATTTCATCAGGCTGGATAACAGCCTAATCTATGCAATCAGTTCTAGGACTCCTACTTCTTTACTACTAATTTCAAGTTCACAAAAAAAAATACACTAAGAAGACTGCTGGAATCCAAAGCAATTCTGTCAGTTTATGAGAAGTCTATATAATGTAAATACACATGAACACATGCATAGGAAAAAAATGTCTGGACAACATGATTTACTCTGATGTTTGTGGTATTCCACTGCTTGATAATATGACCAAATGTATCAGAATACATACACTAAATATATGCAATTTTACATAAACTATAAAAACTCAACATGGTTTTAACTGATTTTCATTGATACCTGTGGAAAATTTCAACAGACGGCTATCAGAATTTATTTTGCATGCTATTACACAATGGAGTACCACATTTAGATTCATTGTTCAATTCTAGAACATCTTTTATTTTCACTCTTTTAGTTTTCTCAATTAAGTCATACTTAGTGGGATATCTCTAATGCGACCATTACAATGAATTTTGAAAATGGGCTATCTCAAGAAATCCACCCTAGACCTTAAGTCAGCATTAGTGAAAGAAGCACAAGCTGCATCTGGGACCCAAGAAAGTGAAAGAAACACTTTATTCCTTAACCCAAAGCCAAATAAATATGACTGACTCTGGAACGAGTATCAAAGGAACACACTTGGTCCCTAGAATCACAGCCAGTGAAAGAAATATGCCCTGGTCTTAGAATTAAAGTCCAAAAGCTAAATAAGTCCAGTAAAAGAAGAACAGTATGGCCCTGAGATCAGAGCCTTTTCTGCTCCTGACCAACAAAACTAATGAATTCCTGAGTAGGCTTAACTAACCAATCCTTGAGTATCCCTGGAGAAATTCTATTCATAATAGCCCCATTCACTCTGCCTACTCAGTTGTTGGCTGTTCTATCCCACCTCATAGTGGCAGCTACCCTCCTAGACTCTTTCCCAAAGAAATCTCTTTTTCAAAAGAGTCTTAGGAGAAATCTTCATTTACTGGCAGAGAGAAGAACTTTCTGAAACATCCCTGAGAGAGACTGAGCAAGCTGTAGCCGAACAGAAGAACTTCCTCTCCTTTAGTAGACTGAACAGAAAAACCTTGTAGAAACTGTCCACTTAGGGGGACTGAGCAAGGCAGAGCAGAAAAAGTAACAACTTTCACTGAGTGGGAGGAGACTGCTACATTTCTGTAGGGGTTTCCCCTGTAGCAGACAGAAGTAACATCTTAGGCCAGAGAGAAAAAAATGCAGAGCTCTGCTTGGAAGCCCCCTTAAGTGGGGCAGAGCAAAGCTCAGCTGTAGTTACTCTCCAGAAGGAGACGGAATTGTGATATCCTGTGGGGAAACCATCCTTCATCTCACTCCAGCTGCAGGTATAGCCTGACTTCCCAAACAGTCAGGATACCTTTCCCTCCAGAGAAGAGCTGTCCCACTGCAGCTCGAGATGCCAGAACTGTCCTAACAGTGCTCAAAGTAAAGCCTAACAATCAGGATACCTTTACACCCCCTCCCCAGAGCTGTAACACTCCTTTACATATACTGCAGTCCCTTCTATGGCTTTGTACATTATTTCACATCAATTTAAGATTCACACACTTACAACAGTTTGTTCAATGAATGATCATATAAAATACTATTTTTATCCTTTTATATTACTGTAAACAGTACCATTTACATTATCTTTTATTTAAAAAAAATGTTGGGTATGTTCAATGTGAAGCACAAAGTTAATACAATCCAAAGAAAATTCCCAAAAAAATTTTAACAAGAAGCCTGAAAGCTACATTCCATGAGAATTTTCAGTGCATTTATGAAGGAATAGTACAATGACATAGTGTGACTACTGTATTTACCACAAAGCTATACCAGTCAAGAATGTGTACAATGTTTGTGAAAGAATGAAAAGAAAGAAAGAAAAGCCAAGAACAAAAGTGAAAAAAAAGTCAAGCTTTTATCAAAAGATCTAGTGTGGATATTTGTTACATATTTAATAAAACCTGGAATATTGGAGAGACAGTACACAGTCAAATTCTAGGCAAACAGCTCAGGTATTTCTTGATCCTTGAGTACAAGGATAAACAGCTGACACCTTTAATCCGGCACAGGGAAAACCCCAGTGGCGACCTACACCCTTAATGCCATAACTCCAGAGACAGAACTCCCTGTTTCTGTGAGTTCAAGGCTAGCTACAAAATAGAGTAGTTCACACCTTTGATCTTAACCTGGATGGGAAACAACTGATGAAAAGGGTGTATAAGGCCTCTTAGGAACCCAGCAGAGCAATGGGTTCCGGTTCCGGGACCAGGTGCTGTCTGTGGAGCGTGTTCCCACATACTCCCTAGCAGACAGAGATAAACTTTGGCTGTCAGGGTCTCCCCCAGCTGCTGCTAAAACAAGGGAACTTGCAAGGCCACCCTGACTCCAACTGCTCAAACACAGAAGAACTGAGGACTTGAAATTCAGTCAGTCCCCTGCCCACAGCAGAGTTAGAGATTGAGAAGGCCCCTTGTTCAGAGGTGACAGGAGACACACAAGCCTGCTTGCCACAACTGATCAGGAGCCACCTAATCGTGAACCACTGAAGCCATGGGCAGATGTCAGTGAAAAATTATATATAATAATTGAAAGAAAAACAAGATAACACCAGAAGAAAGTGGTGATCCTACAACTACAAGACCTGAACTGAGCAATGAAGAGGAAACAGAAGGAAGCAACACCAAAAATACAAAATCCAACACTCCTTTATGATTAAAGCCCTGGAGAGATCAGGAATACAGGGAGAATACCTAAATATAATAAAGGCGATTTACAAGAAGCCAATGGCCAACATCAAACTTAATGGAGAAAAACTCAAATCAATCCCACTAAAATCAGGAACTAGACAAGGATGTCCTCTCTCTCCTTATCTATTCAATATAGTTCTTGAAGTTTTAGCTAAAGCAATAAGAGAACGAAAGGAGATTAAGGGAATACAAATTGGAAAAGTGAAACTATCTCTATTTGCAGATGATATGATTGTATACATACATGACTCACAAAACTCTTCCAAGTAACTGCTACAGCTGATAAACACCTTCAGCAATGTAGCAGGATATAAGATTAACTCAAAGAAATCAGTAGCCCTTCTATACACTAAAGATAGAAGAGCTGAAAAAGAAATAAGGGAAACATCACCCTTCATAATAGCTGCAAATAGCATTAAAAATCTTGGAGTAACTATAACCAAAGAAGTAACAGATCTATTTTGACAAAAATTTTAAATCACTAAAGAAAGAAATTGAAGAGGATATCAGAAAAATGGAAAACTCTCCCATGTTCCTGGATAGGTAGGATCAACACAGTAAAAATGACAATTCTACCAAAGGCAATCTACAGATTCAATGCACTGCCCATCAAAATCCCAACACAATATTTTTTGGACCTTGAAAGAACAATACTCAATTTCATTTGGAATAACAGGAAAGCCAGGATTGCCAAAACAATTTTGCTCAACAAAAGAAGCTCAGAAGGCATCACCATCCCTGACTTCAAGTTATACTATAGAGCTGCAGTAATAAAAACAGCCTGGTACTGGCATAAAAACAGACTTGTGGATCAATAGAATAGAATTGAGGATCCAGACATTAACCCAAAAACCTATGAACACCTCATCTTCGACAAAGAGGCTCAAAATATTCAATGGAAAAAGGATAGAATATTTAACAAATGATGTTGGCATAGCTGGATGGTAGTGTGTAGAAAAATGCAAATAGATCCAAGACTGTCACCCTGCACAAAACTTGGATCAAAGTGGATTAAAGACCTCAACATAAACCCAGCCACTTTAAACTTGATAGAAAAGAAAGTGGGAAATACACTTCTACGAATTGGCACAGCTGACCACTTCCTAAATATAACACCAGTGGCACAGACACTAAGACCAACAATCAATAAGTGGGACCTCCTGAAACTGAGAAGCTTCTGTAAAGCCAAGGACACTGTCAATAGGACAAAACAACAGCCTACAGAATGGGAAAAGATTTTCACTAACCCTACAAGTGATAGAGGACTGATCTCTAAGATATATAAAGAACTCAAGAATCTAGAGCCCAAAACCTTGAATAAACCAACCAAAAAATGGGGTTCAGATGTAAAAAGGGAATTCTCAGCAGAAGAATTACGAATGGCTGAAAGGCACCTGAAAAAGTCCTCATCATCTTTAGCCATCAGAGAAATGCAAATCAAAACAACTTTGAGATACCACCTGACACTTGTTAGATTGGCTAAGATAAAAGACACAGAGGACAGGCTATGCTGGAGAGGATGCAGAGCAAGGGGAACACTCCTCCATTGTTGGTGGGAGTGTAAGCTTGTTTAGCCACTTTGGAATGCAGTATGGTGGTTTCTCAGAAAACTGAGAATCAATCTCCCCAAGGACCCAGCAATACCACTTCTGAGTGTATACCCTAAAGATGCAGTCACACTCCAAAGGCATTAGCTCAACTATGTTCATAGCAGCCTTATTTGTAATAGCAAGAACCTGGAAACAACCTAGATGCCCCTCAACTGAAGAATGGATTAACAAACTGTGGTACATCAAACAATGGAATACTACGCAGCAGTAAGAAAAAATGATATTCTAAAATTTGCAGGCAAATGGATGGATTTGGAGAATATCTTCCTGAGCAAGTTATCACAAACCCAGAAAGATAAGCAGGGGATGTACTCACTCATTAGTGGACTCTAAACAAACAAACAAACAAGAAAAAAGTAAAGCATGCCCAAGCTGCAAACTACAACCACTGAACAGCTTGGGATCAGAAACACCTTGGATTGACTCCTTGGATCCCACTCCCCCTAGAGGAACACCTGACTCAGTCTTGAGGTTGGGAGGAGAAAACTGGATCTGCCAGGAGTGGAGACTGAACTAAGCAATACTGGGACAGTGGGACCTTGGGACTGTCTGCTGCCTGCCCAGGGAGGGGAAGGGGAGTTGTGGAGAAGAGAGAATGACCTGATGTGGTGGGAGGGGAAAGTGACCTTGAATAAGGATATACAAGAATAGAAAGTGTGACTTCTTTGTTCATAAGAATAAAATAAAAATAAATAAATAAATAAAATAAAAAATGAAAAAAAAAAGAAATGCCTTTGGTGAAAGGCTGTTGGGAAACTCTCTAGATGTATGATAACATTAAACATCTTTATTTATATTATTTTCCCCCACAGTTTAATATACATACCAGTGACATAAGCTACATGTAGCTAAAATATAGTATTTTATATATGTACATATGTAGCTTATACATACTGAGTAATATACATACTGATTAGCTGGCCAGGAAACTGTATTAAAAAAAACAAAAAAGGAATCCAGCAGAGGAAGAAACAACAGGCAAAAGTGACCAGAAGCAAGACTGAGGAACTTGCAAGACAGCTTGTGGTGGAATGTTTTTTGTATGATGAAAATAAAGGAACAGTTTTGGCCTATGTAGAGCACCGTAAAAGTGGGTAGAGTATCAGAGGAAGAGACAAGCAAAAAGAAGGTAGAGTTAGTTACTCTCTATTTGACCCTCAAAAAAGACAGACATGTAAGAAATATAGGTGAGGCATGGACTGGGCCACGTGATAAAAAATTAATAAAAATGGGTTGATTTAAGATAAAAGAGCTAGCTAATAATCTGCTTGAGACATAAGCTAAACAATATAAAATAATATAAGCGTCTAATTTATTTCTTTAGGGGACAAAAGCCAACACACAGACTAAGTTTTAAACCTCCGCCGGGGGCTGGACAAGTTTTAAACCTCTGGGCCCAAACGAGCCTGAAAAAAAAAAAAAAAAAAAAAAACTTATTACAACATATGGCGCCCAACGTGGGGCAAACACCCGCATAAAGCCTGAAAAAGTTTAAAAAGCTTAAAGAGCGTTCTAGATCACTAAAACAGAGCCAAAAGCGGCTTTCTGAATTGCGTATTTGAATTGATTTATGGTACAGAGACAGCATGGTGTTCAGGCAAAAATTTAAAAATGGCACGTCCGTGGCACACAGCTTAAACTCATACATTTCATGAAAGGCTTGGCATAAGCATAATTGATTTAAAGTTTCTGCTTATATTGAACAGAAACGAAACAGAGTTAAAAAAAGTTTTTCTGATAGCAACATTTTCTGAGTCCGCTCTGATTGCCGACAGCAGCAGAGTGGCGCAGGCTCCTCTGCCATATTGGAACACTGCCAAAAGGGGCGGAGTCAGTGAATAAAGTGATACCAACATTTTAAAAGCTCTTTGGGTTAAAAAATAATTAAAAATTCTCAATAAAACAAATTTAGACTCACAAAACCTCTAAATGACATACAATATATATAAAATACACATAGGCTTCAGAGAGAGAGAAAGAGAAAAAAAATAAAAAAAGCTCTTAAAAAAATAAAAATAAAAATAAAGACCACGTAAAGATGGCAAATAAACAAAGAGTCTAGA
Source organism: Sigmodon hispidus (assembly GCA_004025045.1). NCBI lineage: Eukaryota > Metazoa > Chordata > Mammalia > Rodentia > Cricetidae > Sigmodon > Sigmodon hispidus. The sequence continues at coordinate 14,712 of PVIH01021986.1, read as the reverse complement.
TTATGTTTGTTGTGTGTTCTTTTGATTTTTTTAACTTTTAATAAGCTAACTACAAAAAAAAACAATTAATTGCTAAGGCTGCTAAGTTAAACAAATACATATACTTTAAAAATATCTTGACTTTAAAATCTGTTTATAAGACTATATTACTTGAAAAAAAGAGTTTCTACTTTTGTCTCCACAAAAGATCAAAACCTATAAATTAGTTCTAAGCCAATATAGTTCCATTTGCCAAGGCCACCTAAAATTCTCTGATAGAAAGATCAGATTCCAAGATGGCCAGTTAAGATGATCCAACTTCAAAACCCCATAAGATCAATGTCCTTTGACAACAAAAAGCAATAAAAAAAAACTACGTCCAATTTCCCCAAAATATTACTTATTAATGTTTGTTTTCATTATAAATAGTTAATAGTCATAGTCAATCTTTAAAAAAAAAAAGAGGGGGGAGGAGGATATGGTGGAATGTTCTTTGTATGCTGAAAATAAAGGAACAGTTTTGGCCTATGTAGAGCACCATAAAAGTGGGTAGAGTATCAGAGGAAGAGACAAGCAAAATAAGGTAGAGTTAGTCAGTCTCCACTGACCCCCAAAGAAGACAGACATGTAAGAAATACAGGTGAGCCATGGGCTATGCCACATGATAAAAAAAAACAATAAAAATGGGTTGATTTAAGATAAAAGAGCTAGCTAATAATGTGCTTGAGACATAAGCCGAACAATATAAAATAATATAAGCTTCTAATTCATTTCTTTGGGGGACAAAAGCTGCCGCACAGACCAAGTTCCAAACCTCCGGGCCCAAACGAGCCTGGAAAAACCTTACTACAACAGCTGGGTGAGAAATGACTGTGGTGCTTGCTCTCTCTGCAGCCTTCCCCCGATATTTGGCTAAGAGTTTCTTTTTATACAACTGGAATTCATGCTACCACAATCTAAGCAAACTCAGATTGGAAAAATGTGAACTTTACCAATGTACCTATAGGTGTATAGAAATGAAATCAAACTGACTTCAAAGCTGATACAAAGATGACTCAAAGCGATCCCTAGAATGTTATATATCTAACCTTCCAGCCACTGATCTCTCTCTCTCTCTCTCAAACAGCCCCATGCTCAGGAGCATTCTCTTGGGAGGATGGCTTTCTTTTTTCTAGTATTTACTTTATGTGAATTGGTGTCTTGCCTGCATGTATAACTGTGTAAGTGTGTCAGATCTTGGGATTACAGACAGTTCTTAGCTGCCATGTGGATGCTGGGAAGCCAACTCAGGTCCTCCAAAAAAAACAGCCATCTTTCCAGCCCAGGGAGGGTGGCTTTCTTAAGAGAGGCTACCTGACTCAACATTAGGGGCAAAAACTGCTTGGCTCTTTTAAGAGGTTCAGTTGCCAAACACTTAAATGAAGTTTATGAGCATCAAGCAGCAGGGCTCTACTTGGAAGCACTTTGGACCCTAAGATTCTCCAACATTCAAGTGGTAAACATAGCTCCTACCAGTACCATGAAGCTAAATTCTCACAGACAAAGGAGCTGGGTGAAGCCTGGTGCCCTAACAGAGGTTTTAATCTCAGTCACAAGGTTGTAATCTTAGCTATGCCTTTTAGCAAATTAAAGAATCCTGTGGTCATTAAAAGTCAGATATATACAGTAAAGAGAGATTCAGATAAAAAAAAACACTAAATGGTTTGCAGTGTCTTTAAAAATACACATAAGCTTCTACAAGAAAAGAAAAAATAGAGAAAATCCTTTAAAAATAGAGTAAAAACATAACTCATATAAAGATAAAAATTACATAGAATCTGGATATGATATTTTGTCTTTGAGGTTTTTATTTTTATTCTTGTTCTTTGGTTTTGTTTTGTTTTGTTTTTCTTACAGAGGAAGGAGCAAGCATTGCTAAGAGACATTTGATTATAAATGCTGCTGAATTAACCAAACCTATATATTTGAAAATGACTTGACTTCAAATATGTTAGTTTGGAGAAGTTTTGTTTTTCTTTCCATAGAAAATGAGAGGCTGTGGATTCATTCCAGCTAGAGAAAAATAAGGTTTGATTGAAGAAAACCCTGAAAAAATATCTTATTATAACAGATGATCCATTTCAGATGCAGTTTCCTCTGAATTCTACATACAGAACAGATTTAAAGCTGCTAGCTGAGATAATCCAGCCTCACAAACTACTCCACAGGAGAATTTACCTATAATCCTAAATTTTCTTAGGTCTCCATAAGGTTACAAATGCCCCATCAACAGACAGTAGGCTAGAGAACTGACCCAAATTTCCCCCAAAAATGGATTATGAATGTTTGTTTTTGTTTAGAGTGTTGAATAAAAGTTGTTATGGATAGTGGTCAGGAGATTGTATAAAGGGTTCTTCTTAAAAAGAAAAATGTAGGAAGTGCTGTGAGATATTGCTCTTGTATACAGTAAAGAATTATTGCTCATATTAATCTAGCAAAATGCAGATTGGTATGTAGCTAGGCAGGAAATATAGGTGAGGCAATCAGACTAGGAGAATTCTGAGAAGAGGAAAGGCAGAGGAGCAGACACTAGCCAGATTAAAAAACAAGATGAGAATGCCTTACTGGGCAAAGGTACTAAGTCACATAGCTAAATATAGATGAGGACTATGGGTTAATTTCAGTGTAAGAGTTAATTAATAATGAGCCTGAATTACTGGCCCATCAGTTACTATAATATCAAGCCTCTGAGTAGATTATTTTATAAGGAGAAGCAGGACCAGTTAGGTGGGACACAGAAACTTTTAACTACACATGGGCTAAGAGCTACTGTCCCAGGTCACCACATGAACAAACAGAACCACAGTGAGGCTCACAATTCATTCTAATTAAACAAGCCTGAATTCAAATAGTTCAGCCAATCTGTTCATCCTGGTCTGGGGTCAGTGACATCCATACTCATCAGGGCATGGCTTGTGGTCTCCCTCACATCTCCCTAGAGTAGAAAGAGAAGGGAATCATGGGAAAATGTGGATGCTACTTCCCACTGGTGTTCCTGATTATTAAACCTTCCCAGAGTCTCTCAATTGCTAGGGTCACCCAGCTGGGCCCCAGGAAAGAAGCAGCTCCCCTATTGGGTGAACAGCAATCGAATGACTCAGACTTCACAGGCCTTCCCAGCTCTGTTCTTCCAGCTCAGAAGACAAGGCCTTCGTCTGGAAATTTTTAGTTTAGCAGAATCATTCATTCTCCAGAGCACTTCCCCTTCCTCTTCCAAGGGACACGGTCCTTCCTGTGCACACTCATTACACACTCAGTGTCTAGTGGAGCCAACCCATTGCTTCATACCTGGCAAGTCCTGGACCAAACACAGATCCAGGTTCAAACAGTGATGGTCATTGAAGCAAAAAGAGGCCATGGATTAGAAAACAAAGAGAAGTCTATGAGAGAGGCTTGGAGGCAGGAAAGATACGGTGGAAATGATGTAGATAATTATAATCAAAAAAAGGATTAAAAGTTAAAACATACTTTATGGCCATGTGTTCCAGAGACTAGGAATGTATTAAACCACACCAAGTATAGCTCACACCATTTCTCTCAGGGTACATCTAAGCATTAGGCAGGACCTCACCACATAGACCACATCTTCTATCTTGCCTAAACTAAAGAAACTACTATAATTTTGTTTCACAAAACCATCAGTTCTGTGTCTAGATTCTTAATTGCCTGGTCTGTGGACCCAAGAAATGTCAGTCAGGACATTCATCACCCATCTAAAAGTGATTCCCTCAGTACTCATGGCTAATGTCTGCTGCGGTCACAGCAGGAAAGCACTACTCTCTTTGCCATTCCCTTTCTGCGCTGTGACTACATCTTCTTCACATCTGGTCCATGAACTCAATTATTGCACAGTTCCAAATCATTGTAAATACACTATAAAATCTAGAGATGGAGGAGGACACTCATTCACTGGCCTCTTCATCCTTTTCACTGACAAGTCAAGGCCCAGTCTGGAAGGAGTTGCAGGGCTGTCCTCCCAGCACTGGGCAGCAGAGGCAGGATTGAATGTTCACAGCAATTGTCATCTACATAGTGTGAGCAAGCCTGAGCTACAGGAGACAGTGAGCTAAATGAGTGATCCTCCCCAACCTTCCTAATAACCTTTAAAACAGTTCCTCATGTTGTGATGACCCCTGTCCCACAATTATAAAATTGTTTGTACTGCTACTTCATAATTATTTTTGCAACTGTTATAAACTGTAATTTCTGATAGTGATAAGGTCATTAGATCCATGAAAAGAAGCCACAACCTATGACACAGAGAACCACTAAAAAGGCTGATATTGGTAAGTACATAAATACTCAAAATGAAATTATTGATAACCAGAAAATATTAAAAAATAAGAACAAAGAATAGAACAGTAATACATTTAAAGAAAACAATATATAAATGATTATTAATAATTGACTTTATAAAGTTATAAAAATAATTGGAAAAATAGAGTATACTGACACTGAAACAGCAGAGGAGGCACTTCCCTGGTAGAGAGCATGACTTCTGAAGATATCTTATGACTGTGTCCCATGTAATATGTCAGCTGCTTAGTCCTGTGAACTCACAATGGCCTGTGTCTCAAACCTCTGACATGCCTTGACTGTGTCAACCAGGACTGCACATATCTGCATGGCAGAATTCCCTAACTGAAAACTGAATACTCAGTAGTTCAAGTTACCCTCCCTGAATTATACACCCACCAGCCTGCCTGTCTTCAATCACATAAAAGGAATTAATACAGGCAGGGAAATTACACATAAAGTCACTCACCCTGCCCCATGGAGACCCCTGCAGCTCACCATTTTAAACTTCAGTCTGTGATCTAGCTATTGCCTGGGTGTTTCCCCTTTGGTGTACACAGAACACTGTTCCTCCTCTTCTGGTCTGAAGGGAGAAGCCATGCACCACACACAAACCCTTTTCCTGTTCCTGCCATGGACACTCCACTATGAGACTCAAAGCAATGGACACTGTACTATGAGGCTCAAAGCAATGGACATTCCACTATGAGACTCACTCAAAGCAATGGACACTCCACTATGAGACTCAAAGCAATGGACACTCCACTATGAGACTCAAAGCAATGGACACTCCACTATGAGACTCAAAGCAATGGACACTCCACTATGAGACTCAAAGCAATGGACTCTGCACTATGAGACTCAAAGCAATGGACACTGCACTATGAGACTCAAAGCAATGGACACTCTACTATGAGACTCAAAGCAATGGACTCTCCACTACGAGACTCAAAGCAATGGACTCTCCACTACGAGACTCAAAGCAATGGACACTCTACTATAAGACTCAAAGCAATGGACTCTCCACTATGACACTCAAAGTGGGCATTTTAGAACTCTGTGGTGCTACAAACCTATAATCCAGTATTTGGGGTAGTTAGTCAAAAGGATAGCAAGGGCAATGCCCTGTGCAGCTACAGACAGAGTTCAAGTGCACCTCAATCAACATAAGAAACTATCACACAAAACTACTTCTCAAGAAGGCTGGAGATGTGGCTATTCTGAAATAAATATACCTTTATGGCACACCAGGACTTCATGTCGGTTGTGACCCTGAAACAGTCATTGAACTGCATTTTTAGATGCCTGTTCTCTGATGGGGGATGGGCTTTTAGGCTGGTGTAAATCGGGGTTGTTGCCTTTGTCCTAGGAAGGTAAGAAACATTTACCTTTTAGCATACTAATCTCTACCAGGCAAGGTCAGTACACTATCTGTGGGGTATTTGAGAGGCAGCCCACCCTTAGGTAAATTCTACTTCGTGTGACTTATGTCTCCTGTGAATTGGAAAATCCTTAAGCCATCAATTCTATTACAATCAATTGGCTCTTCTACATCACAGTTTACCAAGGGAGTGCTACTCTACACAGGAGACACCATTTACAAGCTCCACAAAAGTAACTGCAGAAGGGTTCTAAACCTACATGTTCATTGTAAAGCATGCAACACTTCTGGAAGATACTAGAGAGACCAGGGCTCTCCAAGTTTGGCAAATCTGCTTCCACAGCGACAATACAAGAACGACCTGGGCCAGCATTTCACAGCCTCTCAACAACTAGACTATTTCTAAGCATATCCTACCCACAAAGCTCTGGACAAACTCAGCCCTCAGAGTGAAGTTATTCAGAGGCTGCAATCGAGGGAGCACGCCACCATTATGAACTCCCCAGCACCCTGCGGGATCGCACCCAGCCCCACGGAGAACACAAAACACCAGCTCCTCTGGCTCAGCCCACCCCTCCTCCTGGTCTGGGGAGAGCAGCCCCTCCCTCACCATGGCCAGCCCCTCCTCCAGGTCTGGGGACAGCAGCCCCTCACTCACCATGGTGCCGCTGTGGAGCTCCGGGCACCTTTCCTTACAGTTTCCTCTGGGGGAGCTAAGAGTGAAGCACACTGGACAACTTCTACTTCTCACAGCACACCAGATCAACTTCCGCCTTCCTCAGAGGAGGCACTGAGCCAGCAGCCTGGTGCCCGGTAAAGCCCGCCCATCGGACCAGCGGGTCCCTTGGAGGCCCTGATTGGCTAATGAAACCTGAGTGACAGGAGCACTTCTGGGCACTCAGAGAACTGAAGGAACACAGCTCAGTGGTTCCCAGCTCCAGCACAAGCCCACCCCAGGTTGGATGCAGATATCTAGGAATATCAACAGCAAGTTTTCTTGTTATTGTAAACCAATAGGTTCAGTTTTAAAACTAAGTATATAAATTCAGGAGGAGACCAATCACACATTGTTGGGCAACAGGAACACAGGGAATCTCAGGAACATTATTAAAGAAGTCCACAGTGTTCTGTGGCTGTAAACCACAGCCCAGTGTATAAGAAGGATCTCAGGACCTGAAGCAAACTTTTCTAAAGGCCTTGACTCCATGTATAACCAGCTCTCCAACAAATTCCAGGTTTTAAAGAAGGAGTTCTTTTTTTCTCTATTCATCAAGCCTTAGAGAAAACTCCCAGTTTGCCACACTTAGTGAGGCTTGGTGTTTTCTAAACATTCTACTTTTCGCATTTGACATTTAGGTGTAGTATCCATTTGTACTTAATTGTGAGAAGGTTATACATGGCATCTAATGTAATGAGTAGTACTCCACTACAAAACTGTGGTGTGGAAAAGTAGAACTGGTGATGTAAAAAATTTACCAATGCTTAGAAGACAGTATGTCACAAAGGGGAATTTAAGTAATGGAGACTAGCCTCTAAAATACCCTTAAGATAAGTAGTATGCTTAACAGGCCTGTTAGAGATTAGGATGCTAGGATGTAAATTATTGTTTGACATAATTGGTCACAATCTATAGAAAAAAACAGCTAATGGGTTGCTTATTCATGAAAATAAAAGTGAGACCCTCTGTGTAAAGAGCTCTCTATAGTAAGCTAGGGCATCACAGTTTTAAGAAAGTTTGCCTAGTTGTGTTGTACTGAATAATGTAAACATCATTTCCGTGATGATTTCATATGTATTTCTTCTTTCTTGGTTTGGAGAACACACTCACAGTAAAAGCCAAAAGATGTCTTTAGAAGTAATACCATGGATTATATGAAGACTGTTTTCTCTAAAGTTTATTTTAACACATTGTACCTAGAAAATATATTTCTTACATTATCTTAAACACATTTCCTAGCCACTTTTATTTCATACAATTGTTGTTGTTCAGTGTTATCTTAAGACAAACAATTGACACTTTTCCATGATCAGCTCACAAAGGATGAGCACCAGCAGGTTTGCTGACTGTTGATATTCCCTCATGGAAGGAGCTATTCCCTACTCCTTAGAATACAAACTTATCCCCAGGCAACTGTAGGCAGTTCAGTTCTAACGACATGTGACCTCATAGTTTTATGGAGAAGCTAGGGTACATAGCCTCGGAAAGGATTGAGAGGACTTGGGTTCTGCATTGCATGGCCAGCCCCACTGTCAGAGCAAATTGTATTTGCATTTTTCTACACACTACCAACCAGCTATTCCAACACCATTTGTTAAAGATACTATCTATCTTCTATTGAATATTTCGGGCCTCTTTGTAAAAGATCAGTTGTTCATAGGTTTTTGTGTTAATGTCTGGATCCTCAATTCAATTCCATTGATCTACAAGACTGTTTTTATGCCAGTACCAGGCTGTTTTTATTACTGTAGCTCTATAGTATAACTTGAAGTCGGGGATGGTGATGCCCCCTGAGGTTCTTTTGTTGAACAAAATTGTTTTGGCAATCCTGGTTTTCCTGTTGTTCCAAATGAAGTTTTTTTCTTTCAAGGTCCATAAAATATTGTATTGGGATTTTGAAGGGAAGTGAATTGAATATGTAGATTGCTTTTGGTAGGAATGACATTTTGACTAAGTTGATCCTACCTATCCAGGAACATGGGAGGTCTTTCCATTTTCTGATATCCTCTTCAATTTCTTTCTTCAGTGATTTAAAGTTATTGTCAAATAGATCTCTTACTTCTTTGGTTATAGTTACTCCAAGGTATTTAATGCTATTTCCAGCTACTATAAAGGGTGATGTTTCCCTTATTTCTTTTTCAGCCCTTTTTGCTTTAGCATAAAGGAAGGCTATTGATTTCTTTTAGTTAATCTTGTATCCTGCTACATTGCTGAAGGTGTTTATCAGCTGTAAGAAGTTCCCTGGAAGAATTTTGTGGGTCACTTATGTATACAATCATATCATCTGCAAATAGAGATAGTTTCACTTCTTTTCCAATTTGTATTCCCTTAATCTCCTTTCATTCCCTTATTGCTTTAGCTAAAACTTTGAGAACTATATTGAATAAATAAGGAGAGAGAGGACATCCTTGTCTAGTTCCTGATTTTAGTGGGATTGATTTGAGTTTTTCTCCATTAAGTTTGATGTTGTTTGTTGGCTTCTTGTAAATCGCCCTTATTATATTTAGATATTTTCCCTGTATTCCTGATCTCTCCAGGACTCCAAATTCCAAGAGTGTTGGATTTTGCCAAAGGCTTTTTAAGCATCTAAGAATATGATCATGTGGTTTTTTTTTTCCTTCAGTTTGTTTACATGATGGATGATATTTACAGTATTTCATATGTTGAACCATCCTTGCATTTCTGGGATGAAGCCTACTTGGTCGTGGTGGATGATATTTTTTATATATTGTTGTATACTGTTTGCCAAAATTTTGTTGAGAATTTTAGCATCAATACTCATGAGGGAAATTGGTCTGTAATTCTCCTTTTTTGTTGTGTCTTTGAGTGTCTTGGGTATTAGGGTAATTGTGGCCTCATAAAAGGAATTTGGCAATATTCCTTCAGTTTCTACTGTGTAGAACAGTTTGAGGAGTAATGGTAGTAATTCTTTGAATGTCTGGTAGAATTCTGCACCATATGGACCTGGGCTTTTTGTACTTGAGAGGCTTTTAATAACAGCTTCGATTTCCTTTAGGGTTATAGGTCTGTTTAGGTAATTAACTGATCTTCTTTTAATTTTGGTAAATGGTACCTGTCAAAAAAGCTATTCATTTCTTCTATGTTTTCCATTTTTGTGGAGTACAGATTTTCAAAGTACGACCTGATAATTCTTTGGATTTCCTGGGGGTCTATTGTTATGTCCCCCTTTTCATTTCTGATTTTGTTGATTTGGATACTCTCTTTCTGCTTTTTGGTTAGTTTGGATAAGGGTTTATCTATCTTGTTGACTTTCTCAAAGAACCAACTCTTTGATTCATTGATTCTTTGTATTGTTATTTTTGTTTCAATTGTATTGATTTCAGCTCTAAATTTGATTATTTCCTTCCATCTACTCCTTCTAGGTGAGTGTGCTTCTAATTGTTCTAAAGCTTTCAGCTGTGCTATTCATTCTCTTGGGTGGGATTTCTCTAGATTTTTCATATAGACATCCAGGGCTATGAATTTTCCTCTTTAGACTGCTTTTATTGTGTCCCACAAGTTTGGGTACAGTGTGGATTCATTTTCATTAAATTCTAGAAAGACTTTGATTTCTTTCTTAATTTCTTCCTTGACTCTGAGGTGTTTCAGTTGAGTGATGTGTAGTTTCCATGAGTTGGTAGGTTTTCTGTGATTTTTTATATTAAGGGATATTAGTGACCACTAATTGATATTTCCTGTTATTTTTGGTGGTAGCTTGTATGTGTTTCCTTTCTCTGGGCTTTTCTTCTGTGGGATTATCAATTGTTTATATTTTCATGGGTGTATCTGAGATCCTCAGTTTGGAGTTTTCCCTCTAATGATTTCCGGAGTTTAGATTGGCAGATAACTGTTTCAGTCTGACTTTGTCATGGAATATCTTGTTTACTCCATCTATGGTGATTGATAATTTTGCAGGGTATAGTAGTCTAGGTTGGCAGCCCTGCTTTTTTAGTGTCTGTGTAACTTCTGACCAAGACCTTCTTGCTTTCATTGCTGATGGTGTCCTGAGAACATTTTTATTCGTACATTTCAGGACTGTGAAGGTCTGAGGAACTCATTATTATTTGTTGAGGTATTTCTTACTATCTTGTCCCCTTTGGATGTCTTATTATCATGTAAACTTATTAGGTATGCTTTTTTTTCTATATTGATTTTCTTTGATTTTTTTTTCTGCTTCTTTGTTTCATATCATCTCAATGTGATCATGTATCCTGCTAGCCTACTCTGTGGAGGTTTGGTCAATTTTGCTGTTCATGTTTCTTTGTATACTTTTTATAAGAGGCATTTCTCTATCTGTAACATTTATTTTCTAGTAGGTGTATTATTTCATGTCAAATATTATTGTCCTATAAGCTTATATGAATCAGGAGCCTTAGTTACTTGTCTCTTATTAAGAAATTGTCAAAAGTCTTTCTAATTGATATATTTCTTGGAAAATTTAAGGATGAAGTGTGCATGTGGATCCATGTACACATGTATATGTTTCTCTTTCAATGTTTCTAATTTATCATGGCCTGAAAGTTTCCACCTCTTCTCTTCTGAAATTCTTGTGAGGAGATCATGAGCTCTGAGGTGATAGTCCCAGGACTTGACTAGCTTTGAAAAGTGTGTCATCACAATGAGGCCTGTGTAAATATTCCTGGCACATCCACATGGTAAACCCAAGATGGCTAATATGATACTGGCAGAACACCGCTGTTTATGGAGGGTATGAGACTAGGCAAGGCTATGTGAATCTGTGCCTACCTGTTATGTATATATAATACTTATGTTATGTATATACAATACTTTTATATGATATATATATGTATACTAGTCTGACAAATGATATCCTTCCCAAAGTATGAAGGCTAGTTCATCAGACAAAGGTAGAACACTCCCTATCCTTGGGAGCTAAGGCTGTTCCAGATGTAGACACTCAATTGAAATTACAGTACACCAAGAAAGATCTTAGCCAGAGACAATGTTGTGACCCGCTTCCTGGCAAGTCTGTGTAGACCTTCTCTGAAGCCTGTCAGTTTTTAAAAAGGCAGGAGATAGAACAAGATAAACAAGAAAATCTGCCCCACTTTTTGAAACACCTCACAAATGCTCTTATAGTGTATTAACTTAGATCTTGAGAGTGCTGAGGAAAAGCAACTTCTCATGGCCCATTTTTTTTACCTAGAGCTTCCTTGACATCAGAAATAAACTTAAATATCTTGAGAGGAGACCACTGACTCCACAGGCAGAAGTGTTAGTGTTGACTTTTAAAATATATCACAGGAGAGATGAGAAAACCTGCCAGGAATGATACCTCCTACTGGCAAAAGCTTTCCAATCAGATCCTTCACCTCCTCCCATGGCAAAGAGACTTAGACCTCCTGGTGTGTGCTTTAAGTGTGCCCTGCCTGGTCATTGGTCTCACTCTTGCCCTGTCTTGTGGAAGCTACTCAGGTCTTATCCTAAGTGGCATGAGAAACACTAGTCTAAGGGACTGTCCCCAAGCCCCACATTCAAACCTTCTTTGCCTCTGTTTTCTCTTTTCTTAATCTGACCTCCAGACCCCGTAATAGCAGAACCCCTCATTATATCATCTAAATTCTGTCACTTCCCAAGGTTCTCTTACTCATAGTTTTTTCCCAAGCTCAAAAAAAAAAAAATCAAATTTCATCATCCCATGCCTTAAACTCACCCAGACTATAGGAAATGAGCTACAAAACTCAGGAGACTGACCAACAGAAGATACAGCTCTCATCTTTTCAAAAGACAAACTTTTGACCTTAAGACACCTTGAAGCAGCCATAATAGATCCATCAACTCAGTTTCTGTCTAATACCTATACCCCTGGCTCCCCTACATAATTCTGGCCTCCTTTTTATAGTAAACATAAGGATAAGATATAAAAATTTCTGGCATGTAGCAGTTATGTGATAAAGAGATATCAATAATTTGTTGTTGGGGGACATGTTTCAGACACTAAAGCTACTGGTGATATGAGGCTGGAATTTTCAGCCTCCATAAATGGACAAACATTTTATCTTTGCAAGTCACTAGATTTGTAGTACTTATTATAGGAATCAGGATAAAGACATGGGCCACCTATAATCACAAAGTAAGTGGTTTTTATGGGGGCAAAATAATATATCTTTAATCAGAAAAGTCATGCAGGCTCATTGTTTGATACTCCAAATATCTGTTTTATCATATAAAAGGACTTTATTTTCTAAAAAATAATATAGGATAGAGTGACAAGGAAAAAAAGAAATATGAGACAATGTCATTATGTAGAATGAGTAGAGTTGAGATCAAGTGAAGAGCAAGAGACTATATTAAATATAATTTTCAGATCCCAAATGGTTCAATGGTTGTGGGTGGTAGGTTGGGTGTTTTTTACTTTTTACTTAAAGTCCACTAATAAATGAGTACATCCCTGCTTGTCTTTCTGGGTTTAAAACAACAGAAATTTATGTTCTCAGCATTCTGGAAAATTCCTCTTTTCCTACACATATGATATACAGGGAAAAATCAAATTCTGCAAAAAAATTTTTATTCTTCTGCTAGCCACAGTCATGTCTTTTTACTCTTAGTTACTAATCTACCCAAAGAAGACAAGAGTCCTGAAGCAACTCCTAATGGCTAGGAAGCAGGGTGAAGTCCCATTGAGCAGGACATCCTCTTGTCATAGCATTGTCAAAGGGCACAATATGTATGTTCCTGCCCCTGGCAATAGAGAGACATCACCACACATGGTATGATTGGTTTTGCACTTGCTTTGCATTTTTATGGCTGTTCCTACTTTTGAAGACACCTATGGAGCTGTTGATCAAGATGGAGAAAAAGCAGCAGTGAAACCTGAAGACGAAGGCTTTTGTTTATCTTAACCATAAACACAGCAAAGGAAATCATCTAAATGCAGAAGGGGTAACCTTGGCCTTTGGAATCCACACATACTGTCCAAATGGATGCCTATTTCTACAAAGATCATCTTGTGACACTTAACAGAAGCACACCAATATTTCCAGCCTTAGCCAACTCCTGTCTTCACTATCTGCAGTCCACATTTTATGTCTTGCCTCTGTAGTGAGTTTAAATATCAGCTCAGCTACTTTGCATGTGTTGGCTTTAGGAAAGTATTTTTGAACTATCAACATACATCAGTTGGTAAAGGATCCTGCCATCAAGCCTGACAACTTAAGTTCAGTTCATGAGACCTACATTGTGGAGGAAGAGGGCCAATTCTTTCAGGTTGTCCTCTGACCTCTATGATCATACAACTGTGTGTAAATTCCTGGTTCAGAAAATCAGACATGCTCTTGGGCCTCTGCTGGTACTCGGTATGCACTTGGTATACACATGGGAAAAACGTATATTCATAAATTAATTTTATTTTTAAAGTAACATATAAAATGAAGAAAACCTTTTTTTACAATATGGAATCACACATATACCCATTGTTTTGCTATTTGCCTATCTATTGCCATGGAATTCCAGAGGAATGCATCAGATCTCCTGGACCTGTAAATACCAGTAGTTCTGAGCCATCTGTGTGGGTGTTAGGAACCCAACTTGGATAGAGAAGAAAAGAAATACTACTGAGAAAACTTTCTAGTTCCCACATTTATCATTAAAACGCAGAAGGAAAAGATGTCTCATTATTTCTTCCCTCTGTCTCCTATCATGTGAATGTGATAAAATCTCCACCAGATGGTGGAAGGAGTCAGTGGGTTTCTATCCCACTGAGAACGCTATCCACATTTCTTCTTCTTGCTAAAAGTAGCAAAATTTTTGTTGAAAGCAATCAGAGTCCAGTCAGATTAGGATAAACTCCATAATTTTAAATTACTTTTTATTTAGAAATTTTTTGAAAATGGATTATCTCCACATAGCCATGGCTGTCCTGAAAATCACTGTATGCACCCAGCTGGCCTAAAACTCAGAAATATTGACTTGACACCATCTCTCACTTGTTGAAATACACAGGCAGAATATGCAGCTGAGATCTGATTTTAAAATGATCATTATCTGAATCAGAGAATTAAAAAGTAAAATATTTTGAAAGAAACCATCATTGTTTTTGATAAACATTAATATTCCTTGATATACTATATTTATCATTTTAATTGGCAAATCAGTTCACATGTGTTCAAAAATAGGACTATTTTCTTTATTCTTTAAATGTCACCAATGTAAAAAGTTTGAGCTCTGTATTACACCCCTGAGCACAGTGGGCATCAGACAAGGAGAGGACAGCTTACAGGGCTCTACTGTCTACTTCCCCTGAGTTTTAGAGATGGAATGTAGAGTCATTTGGCTACAA
>PVIH01021985.1:0-28312 GCA_004025045.1 Sigmodon hispidus | reverse complement strand
CATTCTGGCTGTGGAAGCTATGTGCTCACCCATTCTGGCTGTGGAAGCTATGTGCTCACTCATTCTGACTGTGGAAGCTATGTGCTCACCCATTCTGACCGTGGAAGCTATGTGCTCACCCATTCTGACCATGGAAGCTATATGCCCACCCATTCTGGCTGTGGAAGCTATGTGCTCACCCATTCTGACCATGGAAGCTATGTGCTCACTCATTCTGACTGTGGAAGCTATGTGCTCACCCATTCTGACTGTGGAAGCTATGTGCCCACCCATTCTGACTGTGGAAGCTATGTGCTCACCCATTCTGACTGTGGAAGCTATATGCTCACCCATTCTGGCTGTGGAAGCTATGTGCTCACCCATTCTGACTGTGGAAGCTATATGCTCACCCAATCTGACTGTGGAAGCTATGTGCTCACCCATTCTGACCGTGGAAGCTATGTGCTCACATGTACCCTGGCTGTAGAAGCTGTGTCAAACTGTCTCCTTCCTTCAGAGGTGATGTATTCACTGACTCATGTTACTGTCATCAGATCTTTCTTATTGAGATATCCTTCCAGTAGCCTCAACTCTCGAGCTAAAATAAGCCCTTCTTTATGTGGCATTAGGTATTTTGTCACTGCAATAAAAAAAGAAAGAAATTTACTACCCAATGTCACACAGCTGACAGGAAGAAGAGCAAGAGTTTAATCTATGTCCCCCACACAACTCACACTATATACCATGCTGTCACCCTAATTCAACTCTTTTTTCTGAGCCCCACTAACTCACCTCATCTGTAATGACTCCTCTACATGGATCAATTACTTTGGAGAGCGCCTACAGAGCTGAGAACAAACAAACGTTAATCAGTACTGTGATATCCATTTCTTAGCCCCATGGCTGCATGCTATTCCTTCCTGAGCAAACCATAGGCTCTGCTTTATGAAGGTATTCTCCGGAGACTGGCTGAAACCCTCAAAGTCCTTGGGAACCTATTGAAGAGTCATGCGAAGCAGATCCACCTGCTGCTGACTTGCGGAAACAGCTTATATCTAATGTTTTGTCTCCTTATTCCAACAGCTAAGTAGAGAAATTGCAACATGGACTTTTGGATAAAGAAGCCTAAGATATTTTATACTATGCTTGTTATAGAAACTTGTGTTTTGTGATACAATAGAAAACGCTAAACTTGGGGGAAGATAGGTGTGTATTTAGCCCATTTATCAATCAGAACTCTAATAATGGTATATCAACCGTGGAGAGCCTGACAACATTTTATAAAACCTAGTGACCTAATATATCTAAACTGAAAACCAAAAAGGACATGTTGCTACTCTTAGCTTTTGAATGCTTACTAGCTACTTCTATATCATTTGTGCAATATCATTTAACTTATTAAAAACTATTGGTAGTAGATACTTTTTATCCTATATTAGCAGAACAAGCTGACAGCCTTTTATTTCCTAGCATAAAAAAATAAAACAGAGATGAAAGTAGATAGCCTGGAAGACGACGTGGTAGCTATGGCAGGGCCATTGCATTTCAATATTAATTTACACTCTAATAATGTCAAGCTGCGGTTATGGGTAACATCATTAACTGCTGAGGTTATTACATGTTGGATTCTGTAAGTTTACGTAATGAGGTAGGATAGTCTGCCAGGACAGCTAGCATTCAGAACCTAGTTCATTCATCCCACAAGGATTTACTAGGTGCTAGGCCATGATGCCCCTAACAAGGTTGCGGAGGTGATGATGGAGATCACAGCTGATCTCAAAGACATCTCCTACATGCAGAGTGTGACTCACGTGGAAACAGTGCATGCTTCTGTGTCTCACTCACGTCTCAGAGTAGCACAGTGGTAGGATGCTGTCCACTCATAAGAGAGCCTTTGCCTGGCTACAAACAGCTATCCAGTGAAGGGCAAGGCCAGGTGTGGTGTCAGGACCCTGTTTTGGAATTATCTGCATGGTCCGCTCCTACAGCTACTGGTCTTCCACATTAATAATTGACTCCTTTGATGTAGTTACAGTAGGCAAATGCTTTCCGGAGACATTTTACAAAACTTGAATTCAGCTTCTTCACTAGAAACCAGAGCACAGCAAACAGATCTACACAGATGTAAGCAGGGGAAGATTCTGGAAACATTAAAAGAACACAAAGTTCAAAGACTCTTCTCTCAATTTGCAGAGAAGTCATATTAACTGAAAAATATTTTTCACAAAATTAAAAAGTCAAACATTTTCACAGGGAAGATGAACATAACATCTTAGGTGGCACAGAATTTTGCTTCTTAATCTTGTGATTTTTTTTCTAAAATTGCATTGTATAGGGAACTTCTGAAATCCAACTAACAGCACCCTAGTTATTAATTGGATGTTAAGAGATTCTTCAGTTTTAAATTGTAAAAATTAATCCAGGTTATATACTAAGAAATATATCCTACTCCTTCTTTATTATTCACTTTTAAACATAATATAATTTTAATAAGAATAAAGATTTTTCTACTATAAAATAAAATTTCCTTTCTCAAGTTACCCATCATTTCATATTTACTAATAAAATCTATCATTATGTCTAGTACAGTCCCACAAATACCATTTGGTTCAGAACTTAAAGAATAGTCTTTAAGAGTAAAGCATGAAGCAAGCAGATAGGTTACTTTATTCTACAATAAATTTTTAACATTGTAATTATCAGTTGTGGGTCAATGTGCCCTCAGGATGAAAGAAGGGAGAACACTATGACTCCGTTTCAGTTTTTCCCACGGCTTTCCCCCAGCAATTAGACGGTAGATTCCTTTCTGGTGTTGTTGTATTTTGTCCTCAACAAGAAGTTTCTATTTGCCTGGAAAGGAGACCACTTCCTCTCACATGAATCCATCTTTCCACTACAGTTATTCATGACACAGATACACAATCCCTGCCTTAGGAGGGGCACATAGGCACCTGTAGACAGTGACGAAGTAAGGAGAAGGAGTGAGGAAATTATGAGATATGGAACCATAAATTCAAATGAAGACCCAGACTCTCCTAGGATCAGCAGTTTGCCAGATCTGAGAAAGCTCTCCTCTATCCTATATGACTGCAATGATGAAAAAACAAAAAGACTTCCCTCTCTCCCGGGCTGTCTTTTAGTTCTTCATCTGGTGGAAGAAAGAGTAACCTGCCAGCATCAGTTGTAAACGTATCTTATCATCACTCAGAGAAACTAGAAATGAGAGAAACATAAGGCTGCTGAATTCTATGATCAATACAATGCGTGTAAAAACCTAAACAAAAAGACTTCATTGTGCAACATCAAGAAAGGATTCAAAGAAATAAAAAACACCCTCTCCGCCAAAGCATCAAGGTTTGTAAATAACAATAGCATCATGCTATCATGTGGGAAAACCCCATGCTTGAAGTAGTCACCTCAGGGAATGTTTGGCTACTGCAGAATTTTCAATTAATTGTATTTAAAGTGTATTTGCATTTATCAACAAAATCTATCAAGCTGAGTGAGTTAGAGTAAGAGCTGAAAGGAAAACTGGCTTCTTCCCTTGACTCCTCCCCTTGTGGAATTGCAGGAAGATGGCTTCTAAGCAGGTGTCATAGCCCTTTGATGAACAGTGTGTCCTTCTTATATTAAGGATGGATATTAGATAATTTTTTCTTAGGATATTAAAGTTAAATATATTATTAGTATTATAAGAAAAGTATTTAAGATTGTTTTCTTACTCCTCTAGATTTTAAAACATTTTAGAAGCTAAATGATCAAAAGTGTAAATAGAATAGTAAACAATTGATAGTCAAAAGGCAACATTCTGTGTGCCTCTTTTCGTGTGTGTGCTTGTGTGTGTGTAAACATATCTGTATATATATGTGTACACTCGCATATATCAAATTGTGACTTTTGTAAATTACTTGGAGAAGCTAGGAAAATTGGTTATGTTTTATCTTACTCATGGTTCTATTGCTGTGAAGAGACACCATAACCAAAGAAATTGTTATCTAAAAGAAAAAAAATTTAATTTGTGTCTTGCTCACAATCTTCAGAGGGTTAGTCCATTATAAGTCCATCATCATCAAGGTGAGGAGCACAGTGGCATGCATAAAGGTGGGGCCATAGCTGAGAGTTTTACATTCTAAACCACAGGCAGACAAGCAGAGAGAAGGGGCCCCTGAATGTGGCACGTGGGCTTTTGAAACCTCAAATCTCACCCTGGTAATGCACTCCCTTCAACAAACACATATGTCCCAATCCTTCCAAATCCCAAATTGTTCACCAACTACAGACTGAGCATGCAAATATATAAGCCTAAGAGACCCATACTCATTCAAA
Organism: Sigmodon hispidus; assembly: GCA_004025045.1. Taxonomy (NCBI): domain Eukaryota; kingdom Metazoa; phylum Chordata; class Mammalia; order Rodentia; family Cricetidae; genus Sigmodon; species Sigmodon hispidus. The sequence continues at coordinate 24,007 of PVIH01021985.1, read as the reverse complement.
CCACCACACACATTGAGAAAACAAACAAACAAACAAACAAAAAAGTCTTTAGTAAAATAATACAGTAAAAATTTCAAATGTTTAAAGCCGCAGTTCTTAAACTGTGGTCCCTGGAAGCCCAGAGGCCATGGGACTTGCCTGTGTACTCATGAGATGAAGGACAGGGGGGTAAAACTATTCCAGGCAGAGCAGACAAATCTAAGCATGTTCCATCAGTCCTCACCACCTCACGACTCAGTGCTTAGGGCAGAGAACTATGCTCACCCAAGACTGCTCGGTATGAGCTAATAAAATAATTTATGCTGTTTGATATTACTATCCTAGTAAGTCATTTTCATATCAGGTGTGATCAAATGAACTATGAATAAACCATTCTACCCCACATGGAAGCACAGGGTGGCTTTCAGGAAAACTGCCCCTGTGGTTTAACTGAAACTGTAATTAGCTGATGGAATTTTTCAGTAAAACACCATTTTTTTTTTTACCTGAAAGAACAAATGACAGATATGCTAATTACTAAATTAAGCTGGGACATCTCAAGGGATAAGGAAGACCAGCCTCATGTTTTGCTACTTTCATATTTTGAAATTTGACATAAAAAATTAGAAATTGGGAAAACCCAGACCTATTACCTGAACTCAATGGTGCCCAACTATTCAACATTAAAAATGAATTATTTAAATAAATTTATATTAAGTTATTAAATAGTAAAAGGTTTTGAGATCGGGGTAATCACAGTCAGTCAGCTTTTTGCTATTATAAGACCAAGTGTGTCAAAAACTGGGAGACTGTGGAAGGTGGAATGATCAGCATTCCCAGAATAAATGACTCATTATCACCTATGACACATAAATACGAAAAGACCCACTAGAAAGACCACTGGATGTTAATGTAACCAAAATGGAGAGTTAATTTATTTGGTTCCTGATCCACATAGCAATTGATTTTAAGGAACCAGCTTGCTGAGTTTGATGATAGCATCAAAGAAGAATATCCGATTATTTTCCCAGAGGAAATAAACACATTTTCTTAAGTATTATGTTTGTGATACCAGGTATGTTTCATATATTTAATCAAAACTTTCCATTGTGACAAGTTGAATGAAAAAGCATCCTGAAAGTAATCCTTTGACTAAGACATAAACTGATTGGCAAATATATGACATTGGTGTTCTCCAGTTTCAAAGATATGAGTTGTTTCCTAAAAATATTTAACAATGTTATTTAAACAAAAAATATTTTAAAATATGAGTGATTAAATAATTTGGCAATAAGCATTTGTAGTACCTGTAATGTTTTCCAACATAATATTTTTATTGATTATTTGAGAATTTTATACAATGCATCCTAATCACACAACTCACTTTCATTTCCTCCCAGGTTCACTCTCCCACCCTTATTATTTCTCCCCACAAAAAAGAAAAAAATACACCAAGTTCATCAGGATCCTTGGCAAGGAAGGTACAACCCAGAAAAATGAATGCCATGTGAAGTGCTCAATACATTCTCAAAATATAAAGGGACTCAGATAACAATCTACTGGAGAATATTTTGCAAAATATTCAGTTTTAGCAATGCAACCATAAAATTCATGAAAACATCAGTATAACTTGGCTTCTCTCTGTATATTCGATTCACACGCAAACAAACAAATGAAAAAAATAGTTTTCTCCAAGGGAGTCTCCCTGGGGGAATAAACTACTCTTAAAAACCCACACCCAGAAGTAGATAGCTGGAAGAGAGATGAATTGGGAGGTGTAGCAGAAAGGGACACTGTAATCAGAATATATTGGATGAGGTCTCAGAAGCTCAAGCCAGGCCTAGTGTCTCAGTCTCTTCCTGCTGCCTGAAGATCAAGATGTAGGACTCTCAGCTCTGTCTCCAGCACCATGTCTGCCTGAGTGCCACCATGCTTCCTGCCGTGATGATAGACCAGACCTCAGACACTCTAAGCGAGCCCCCTCAATTGAATACTTTCCTTATAAGAGTTGCCATGCTCATGGTGTCTTTTTACAGCAATAGAAACTTAACTCAGACAGAGGTTGGTACCAAGGACAGTGGTATTGTTGTGACAGGACTGACCATGTGTTTGTTTGGAGAAATGCGGATGTTAAGACTTTGAATTAGAATGCATTAAGTGGGGCTTACCAGAAGGAACAAGGAAGACAGTGGTGCTGAGGGTGATCTGAACTGTGGCAGCCTGGCTCAAGGGCTTTCAGAGGAGAAGAATGTTAACAATAAGAAAAAAAGATGCAAAAATCTATAATGTAGCAGGTAGTCAGCATTTATTAAAATTATGTAAGAAAGTTTATGTAAAAGTGTATATGTTATTATGGTCTGTGGAAAAGCTGAATATAACTCTGGATAAACAATGGCTCTGGTTTTGTGCTCAGCTGTGGGGCTGAAGGGTGTTTGTCTCCTACACCTAATACAAATGTCCTTTCCTCCTGCCCTCTTTCTCTCTTCATACACAATTCTCGATAGCTTGCTCTGCTGTGCTAGAGCAACTGAGTCAAGGCACCGCAATTCTAGATGAATAGTATCAGAATCTCATCCAGTTTTAAAAACTATACAGAAACATGTGTGTATAAAGAGAATAGTCAGAAAAGAAAGTAAAAATCAGATTTGTTATTTTAGGGTGGTGGGATTATTGATTAGTTTTTAAAACACACTTCTATACATCCAAGCATTTTTATGTCATAGTCATTTAAGAAGCAGCAGAAAGCGAACTGTGGTACTAAAGGATCCTGATCCCAGATGGAGCAGTGAAATCTGAATGAAGGTTGTGGACTTCTGTCTTTGCCAGGCTATCACATGGTGCCCCAGTCTCAAAGCAAAGACAAGGCCACCTTTGCCTTACAATGTTTGGGACATGGAGACCCAGGCTTCTGTCCCCATATAAGTGTCATAAGACTGCACTTACTTTACCTGAGAAGTATGAGGGAGGGCATAACAGACACTGAGATTCTCACCAAACTTAGTATGGCAAGGTAGTCATATGTCATAAGCCATATGTCAGTATGACACCTTGTGATGGTGTCAGCACAAGTGATGTGGACAGCATTAATCAAGTCTCTCTGCCTTTCAGATAGGGTCACATCAGCTGAGGCTGGGTGGTGAGCCAGACCTCCTACACTCCTTAAGTGTTGATAAATGGCATGTGAGAGAGCTGCACTTAGATACCACTTGGCAGCAACAAATGGCACCTTTTCACTTCTGTCATGAGCAGTCAAGGGTCCAGATCACATTCAACACTGGAATAAGACTAAAACTTTTATAAAGCAACACCAAGAAATCCAAGTTTTAGAAGGGAATATCTCTGACTCTGAATGAATAAAGGCAGTCAACAAACCTAACATCAAGATGTCAGAATTATTTAACACTTTACAGCAGCCATTTGTTGAAAATCACTGTGATGAGAATTGAACACGTACTTGAGATAAATAAAAGAGAATTCAATAACAATAACGAAACCCAAACATTTTATCAAAGAATTAGAGACAATGAAGAACATACCTTAAAAGACTAAATGAAATAGTACAGGTGAAAACTATAATTACGGAGTCAAACTTCAATGGACCAGTGTGGGAAGGACCGACGATGGATAAATAAATAAATAAAAATACTCAGTGTAAACAACAGAGACTGAACTAGCAAAATCAGAATGCAAACAACCAGAATCTTGGCCACTCAAAAAGATGAAAAAAACTCAGACATGAGAAGGGTGTTATAATTACTGCACAAGAAAATTCAATTAAGACAATGATTCATTTGCTAAAGGTTCTGGAAGGCACACCTAAAGTGCATTGTTAAGGCTACAGTGGTTCCAGGAAAACTTTCAGTGTGGACTTATACATCTGTAGAATACAGTATTATCACATAATGCCAATGGTTAATACTCCTGTATGCAGTGGGTAAAATAGAAAAAGTCTAAAACAGAAATAGCATATAATTATGTCACTATTCACAGCCCCACAGCCTTTACACTTACACACACACACACACACACACACACACACACACACACACATTGACATAAATGTGTCATCTATTGATGATGCAAACATTCTGCAGACTTTGGAAAGGAGAGTAATTCTTTGACTTGATTAAAACACACACAAAAAAAATAACCCAAGTGAAACTCCACAGCTAGGACCATATACAATACTGAGAACTTAGAAGCCTCTAGTTGAGCCAATAAAGGCTGTTCTCTCCCACTGGCCTTTTGAAACTTTCTGTCTACAGACACAGTTACAATTAGCAAGGAGAGGCATGAATGTTTTTAGACCAGAAATTACAAAAAAAGTTCTGTTTGTTGTGAATTAACAGATTGTGTGAAAACCCAAAATAATCAACAATATAAAAACTAATAATCAACTTAAATTTCATGTGGAAAAAAATAAAAGAGTATCACCAGCATCATACAGGAAAGACAGAAGTCAGAGTACTGTCATGTCCTTGCCCAGCTGTAAGATCTATGTAAAGTATGCAAGGTCCAGAGAGTGGGACATGGACAGACAGCTCAGCAAGATCTTTACAAATAAAAGTAAACTTATGCCTTTAAAGGAGCTGAAGCAGTTTAGTATCATGCAAAGACAGTCCTCTTAGCAAACAGAGTTGGAACATCTGGACATTAACCAGAAGAGAGGATTCTACACACAGCCTTCACACTCCACAAAAGCTGAATCACAGATCTAAGCATGCAATGAAAAAACTGTAAAATCCACAGAAACCAAGAACAAGCCTGAATGGCTGTTTTCTTGGATATTTTAGAAGTGACATCAAGAGATCCCCCAATAATAAACTGCTTTGCATAACAAACATAAAAACAAAATGAAAATAGATAATGCACAGACTGTAGAGAAAAGATTGTCAAAATCATATCTGAAAGCCGCCTCCATATTTATTCTTGTGTGAAGCACTGATGATGAAAAAATTTAGGGGCAGATATTTGGGAGAAATATTTGTCTTTTGCTGAGATTTTGTATGAACTTGAAATCACTTTATTGCATTTTAGGTGTAAAGATGCAAACCATGGGAGAAAGATGACTCAGTGGTTAAGATCACTCACTGGCTATACATCCAGAGGAACCAGGTTCAATTCCCTGCACCAAGAGCATGACTCAGGACACCATCTGTAACTCTAGTTCCTGAGGCTCTGACATCTACTAGCCTTCAAAGGCACCAGGCATGCACATGGTGCATCAACATATATGTAAGCAAAACACCTACAATGTAAAATTAAAATTTTATTTTAAAAAAGATGAAAATCATGGCAATGCAATAAGAATCAGAAAATATTAGGTGCTAAGCATGGTAGTTCACACCTGTAAACCTAGTACTGCTGAGGTAGAGTCAGAAAGACCAGAAGTTCAAGTTCGTTTCTTGCTACATTGTGAGTTTGACACCAGTCTGTCTTAAAATGCAAAGAGATAACAAATGTTCTATTTACTGATCATTTTATTAATTTCATAACTATTTAAATGCTTCAAAGTTTTGGCAAGATTAAATAAAACTCCCTTTCCAAGCCTGAAGTATCATGCAGGAGAGAGAGTAGAAATATAGTAAGAGCTAGAGATGCTTAATGACTTCAAGGGAATAGTGTCTCCTGGGCACAGCAGAACAGCTGCACACCAGAACTCACACCAGAGTGACAACATATACAAAACATGTGTAAGCTCAAGCCAGACAAAATCCAGTGTGGAGAGAGGAGGGTGTCATGAAACCTTTTCCCTAGTCAAGTTGCTATAGGCAACTCTTAGCCACTGGAAGAGGGGCAATCAATTCTCTCTAAGAGTGTAGCCCCTGATGTTGTTGACTGTGGTTCAGTAGAAGGCCACACATCCAAGATATTTGGACATCACAAACTGTTCTTCATGGACAAACAAATGACAAAAAAATTAGATAATTTGGGAAACAGGTGGATTTGAGAGGAGTTGGGAGATTGGGGTGAATAGGATCAAAACATGCTGCATGGAAACCTCAAAAATATAGATGAAAGATAGATGATAGAATGATAGATAGATAGATAGGTAAGTAGGTAGGTAGGTAGACAGACAGATTGGTAGATTGATAGGTAAGTAGTTAGGTAGATACATACATAAAATGAATGCACAGCTTGTGAGAGTGGAGAAGGATATTTAACAAGTATCTAGAAATGTGTGAGTTTAAAATAAAATAATACTATTTTATTATATAATATATAATATATTTTATATTTTCATATAAGATATAAATATATAATATATTATATTTTCATTTACCATAATAAGGTAAGGGTTTTATTAGCATCATTTTATAAATGAAGCATTTTAGACATGAAAGCTTAATTGTCCTGGGAGCTCACACCACAACCATCTGCACCTGCATTACAGATTGCATCCAGAAGCTGACCTTCAACTCTCTGTTCATCACTGCTACAAATTGAATAGATAGCCCCAGTTCTTCTCTGTGGTTGTCCATCTACTCTGTTCCTGAGCTTCTTTGCTTTGTTGTTGCTTATTGCTTAAGCAGGGCTTGTTTGTCTGCTTAAGCAGAAAGCATAAAGGGTGTTTGCAATGCTCTCATTATTGCAGGCCTTTACAGCAGGATCCAGAGTCAACACAAAGTTAACAATCCAAGTCAGCAAAAAGCAAATTCGCTCTCCTTCCTCAAACTGCTGTTGTCGTTAGAGTAACAGCATGGGGAAAGAGAGATGGATGTTTGTGATGTCCCCAGCATGGAGCTGTGCAATTGTCCTTACCTCCAGGCTCTTAGCTCATCATGCATCTCAATTTAAAAAAGTTGGCAACTAACCACTTCTGTATTTATCAGAATAAATTAACACTCATCTATTACTCTTTAAAGATGCTAAATAGTTACTGCCAAACGCTATTAGCTTGAGAATCTTTTACTGACAACTTTTAATTGTGGTGGACAAATGAATCTGCTCCCTTTATAGCAACGTCAATTAGAACACATTTTACAGCCTATAAGGGACTAATACTTACTGGTATATTGAATATGGCTTCATCTTTGTCAAAACCATGCAGAGATTAGTCCTTGTGTTCATCACCGTAGATGGTTTTGCATTCTGAATTAGGTATTTGAAACAAACTAATGGGAAATATTAAGAGCCTTCAAATAGGCAGATACCTGTCATTTCAGCCAGTGAGACACCATTGCAATAGATAGAGTAACACAGAAATTATTGGTGTTAATTGAGATACTATGAATCCTACCATCAAAGAGCCATACAATGTTCCAAATGCTGGCTAGATAATAGCTTAAACCTTCATTCTATTACTAAATAGTGGAGACAAATTGTAAACTTATTATTCAATATAATTTCTGTTTAGTTTGTTTCCTGTCTGAGAATGGAACTGATACTTGAAAAGTACAAAAACTTAAGTAGAATATTTGTAAAGTTCAACCCTCATACAGAACTCCCGCTTCTGTGAAACTATGGCAACAACACAGTAACAACCATCCACTTACTCAAAAATACCCTAAAAACAATCCCCACCTCCAGACTCCTCTTCTCAGTGGGACTTCTTTGTTCTGCTTTACACTTGTTCCTGTTAGGATCTCTTGTGTCTGAGTTAACAAGCTGTAGTCATTGTCTTGAACTGTGCTTCAGTGGTAGTGTCCTTTTGTTTTATTTTTTGAGATCTAACTGTATCGTGGAACCAATAACTCAATATGTCACTGCATAATATGTGTTCACACACATTAACCAGGATGTGCTTACCATTGTCCACTTTGGTGGATGTTTGAATTATCTCCATTATTTAGTATTATGGGCACAGTGACTAGAGATATTGATGTACAGTTTCATTTCTTGCAGAAAGGAAGCTGAATGTTTCAAGTTTTAAGAAATTCTCTGGATGGTACTTTGTATTTGGTATATTACGTAGCCAATGCTACTTTGTGAGTACAGTGGTCATTTCCAAGGTGGATGAATACCTGGCATGAAACCTGGGAGACGGCTTAGTAGGTCAAGTGCCCACAACCTAACTTTGTGAATTCCCAACACTTATATCCAATACCTGTGTGGTTTACGTCTATAATCCTAGCAATGGAGGGGAGTGATCCCAGGAGTTGAATGGACAGCTATGCTAGCCAATCCCTAAGTAATCAGGTCAACTCATAACCATGTACCTATATGCACATTTCCATGTACACATGAGAGCCTATGTAGCATATAACTACAGTAACTAAGAAATGCTTGACATGATTAATCTTTTCAATTCAGACAGTCTAGAGAGCAGTTTTATACATTTGATTGTAATAGTAATGTTTATATTTAAATCTTAACCATTTTAACCACTCACATATCTTCTTTGAAGAAATGTCTATTCAAATTTGACCATTTTGAATTAAGTCCTCTCTCTCTCTCTCTCTCTCTCTCTCTCTCTCTCTCTCTCTCTAAGCCAGGCAGGAGGCTGTCAGGTCCCCTGAAACTAAAATTACAGATACTTGTGAGCTGCCATGTGAGTGCTGGGAATTGAACCTGGGTCGTTAAAGAGCAGTCAGTGTTCTTAACTGCTGAGTATCTCTCCAGTCCCAAATTAAGTCATTTTTATTACTGGATGTGAGGAGATATTTGTCTATTTCAGAATGCCAGCTCTTTACAAGACAAGTGGTTTTCACATAACCTCTCTTACCCTTGCCTTACACTGAGAATATTTCAAACAGTAGAAGTGTCTAACTAGTGAGGTTTACTATGTATGTAATGCTCTCATACATGGAAGAGAAAGGAGAATCTGCTAAAACGATATTAATAGGTAAAGAAAAAGTTATCCTTGATGTCTTCTTTCACATTCCTGATCTCAATCACAGGGGCTGGCACACCCTGTTCTGAGGACTGATAGGGTCTCAAATTGTGTCAGGCCCTGGAGTGATTTTCCCTCAGTCTTTTCCAGGGTTATGCTCAGCAACTCAGTCACTGTGACACTGGCTGTGATGCTTCTCCTGAATCTAGATGCCTCTTCAGACTCCACTGATTTCTACATCTTTCTGATTATAGATCTGTTAAGTATTTGTCTCGCTCCCTCCCAACCCGTTTTTCTTCTCTTTTCCCCCTTTTCCATCCATTCTTCCCATCCTTTTTCATTCCCTTCCTACTTCTTTAGTAATTATTTGAGCAGTTCTATGAGAAAAGATTAGTGATAAACCCCTACAATCCAAGAGCAGAGTTCATATAGTTCTTGTCTTCTCTTTAGGAGATGTCAGATCATGTTTTCTGCGATGCTGGCTGTTGAACATAGAGGCTTCCACATGCTAGGCAATTGCTCAGTTCAGAGCTACATCCCTAGTCTTAATTTTTTATATAACTAATTATTGTAAATTACAAAGGAATAACAATTTGCTAAAGTTCCTTGGAGCAATAGCATGCTACACAACTCAGATAGATACAGGAGTTTTTCTGGATCAAGCTTAATTTTTCAGGGGCAGAAAGAGTAAGGTCAAGGATAGCTTTATTAGAACGTGAGGCTGCACCCAAGCTCAGGACATCTCCTCACCTTCAGCGGTGGACACTGATATGATTTTCTAGTTGGTGCTCTCTAGTGGTCCAACCTATTCAATTGCTTCCTGAAACCTGAACTATCCATAAGCCCCATCGTATGACAAGAGCTTTCTGAGCTAGCCTCTTTCTGGTATTTAACATTATACAACAGCACAGAAGTCAGTATGAAACACCTTTAAATTGATTCCACACTTTCTACTGTCCAATTGCAGTTTGGATTTAGTATAAAAATAGCCAGAGGTGAGAGCACACATTTAATTAAATTTTGTATGCATCCGAGGCTGTGTATAGAAATATCACCCATGGGGTATAGATTTTTCTAATGAGCCTTATTCCTTTGACTTTCTCTGACTTCCAACCCCATTTGAAGGCCTGCGCTGAAAGGCCAGACTGTTCTTTTCTTGTACTTTCAATTTTACAATAGGATTTCTTGCAAAAAGCGCTATTGGTCCCACTTGCTGTTAGCACAGCATGGTCCATCCTCATCATGCTTTGGATCTCACTGCTCCCCTCTACTGCCAGAACAGTTCCTGACTATTTTAATGAGGCTCAGCACCCCAGCCCTCATGTCAATGTGAAGATATTTCTAAAGACTTCAAGCAGTGTCTGGTTGGAGTTATTCAGTGCCATATTGTCAGTAAACATAAATATTTCCCATAAGCTAAGCAGTGACCTTGAGTCTGCTCTGAATTAACTAAGGGGCAGTAAGCAGGCTGTGTTTCCACTGATCAGGAGGGACAAATAAGGAAGCAATGAGGCAGTTTCAGGATAATTCATTCCATCAGGGACCAAATGCTCTCTCTCTCTGTCTATTCTAGTGAACTCATTTTCTTTCTGGTTTTATCTTCTGAGTGTGGAGGCTACAACTTCTTCACATCTACAGGGGAGTTAAACCTGAAGTCTTTCTCTTCTTTCCATTGCCTTCTCCCTTCCATGTCCTCCTGAGGCCTTGGTGCTGAGTCCTGGCTCTGTGCAACAACTTTGCTGTGCAATCTTCTCCGCATGCTGCAGATGGTCGGGCACTTGTAGCCTTCACCGTGTGTTCTGGCACTGACAGCCAGATTAGCCCAGTCCACTCTCAAATCTGTGCGCCAAACTCTGGAGATAACACAGAGAGATGGATGAGAACTCAGACCTGTCCTCCAGCCTTCAGCCTCTTTCCACAGGGCCAGGCAGGAGGTTGGCAGGGGCCTATTTTTAATGAAGTCTCTTTCTTCCTAGTCCAGACTTTCTGAAACTCCCTTTACATGTAAATTCTCAGTGGGAGGTCTGTTGTTGCTGATAGAATATTGCCTAAATAGTCTTTTTTATTTCTTTTTATTCTCTGAATCATAAAAGAGTTAAATCGGAGGCCTGTTTTGGGCTGTCTTTGTGAATAATCATTTTTATTTACTATTTTCCAAGGACAGACTGACTTTGCAGTCACAGACAAATTACACAGAAAGGGGGTTATATAAAAGCATGTCTAACACGAGACCCCTGGAGTGAGGATGAGAAATGGAGCTTGGCAGCCAGTGGGGTGCAGTTGACTGTGGGAAGTCCTAAGACCAGAGGTCAGACCTCCTTCTTGTGCCGCCATGAGTGTGGTACCCTGAATCTTCTAGTTTGGCAGTCCTAGGCAGAGTATGTAACTGGTCACTAAAGACTGAGCCATATGCTACTTAGAGACTGGAGCACAGGTGAATTTAAGAGTTTACACAGTGGGAACAGGCACTGACTTCCGCTTCCCAGGGCTTTGCACAAAAAATAAAGGTGTTTGTGTATCAGATAAGCATGGAGTGTGTGTATGTGGGGGCGGGGATAACAGTAAGGAGAGCCAGGGAAGGGCACCAGGAGGCCTGACTTAAGAGTTCACACTCATGAACAAAGGACCACATGCTTCTCCTGGTGTGGGCTCCTCTCTCTAGGAATACTAAGTGGGGATGAAAGACTTCAGGGTAGAGTCCAAGTAAGTAGTAGTAAGAACTAGGTTAGGGATTTCCAAACAAGAATTCACTTTGTTAAATCCCAGAAAATCATCCTGCTTCTGATATATTTCTTTGTTGTGGAAATGGTGGGGGGGTGTGCGTCTTGCTATGTAGCCCAAGCTAGCCTAAATGTGGTCTTCTTTCTGCTTCCTCCTCAGTGCTGAGTTTACAGGTATGTACTGTTATACTTGGCATACAAAACCTGTTCTTTTTTAGGTGTGTGTATGTGTAGTAATGTGTTTGGTCAATGTATTTAAAACAATTTTCCCCTTATTTATTTATTTATTTTGAAATAGTGTCTCTTATTGAATTTGGTTTGCATCCAGTAGGATAGACTGGGTGGCCAGAACATCTTAAGAATGCTCCTTACTCTGCCTTCTCAGAGCTGGTTCTAGAAACATACTCCTTTAGCTGGCTTTATACATGTGTGCAAGGCTCAAGCTCAGGCTCTCCAGGGAGTTTATCAGGCTGGTCAACGTTCTCTCTCTCCAGCCAGAAATCTGTATTTTAAAAAAATAGTTTATTATTTTTACTATCTTTAGGGGTGTGTGTGTGTGTGTGTATGTGTGTGTGTGCCATGTATGTGTGTGTTCCCATGGTGTCCAGAAGAAGGCATTGGGTCCTTTGAGCAATAGTTACAGGCAATTGTGAACTGCTCAGCTGGTGTTCTGGGAAGCAAACCAGTGCTCTGAAAGCAGCAAGCATTGAGCATGAAGATTAAGCACGGAGCCAGCTCCCCAGCTGGGGATTGGTGTCTTAGCAGACTTCTCAATCATTCTGATAGTTTGTTTGAACTTTGGAGTGATGAGACTAGACAGTTCAAACTTGTCTGAACCCCTATGTCCCTCACCTCCTGTGTCAATTCTTGCCCCTGTTTATTGTGAAGTTTTCTCGCAGATTACGAGACCAGGGAGCCCAGGTGTGGCAAGGGATCAAAGTATGATCTGCACATTCTCCTATTAGCCCCCAGCCTGAAATCAGTGCTTTTCCACTTTGGCATTCACAAAAACAAAGGAAAACATGTCCCAGTGGTGATAGCAGGGAATGGAAAAGCACTTCCACTTCGTAGGGCAAAAGAAAAGATTCCTAGGCATTGAAGGTCACAGATGGACCCACTACAAGGAAGACTCTGGCATGAGGTCTGGCCAAGGTCGCTCCTTTCCTGGAGCTGTGAGCTTGGGAGCTTGCACAAGACATTACTTTCTCTTTTAGAGCTGTTGTTTCATGTGGAATGGCGTTGGATTTGACCACTAGACTAGAATGCTGTATTTCAGTGATTTAAATGACAGAACTATTCTCCTAGAAGTGAAGGAGGAACAGGAAGAAATATTGAGACTATCCCTGGAAACAGAAAAAAAGGAGTCAAATACTAACATTAAATCTTCATATATAATACAATTTTAAAATTTTTTTCACCATGCAGCTTTATGGTCTACAGTGTTTTGTTGTTGTTGTTGTTGTTGTTGTTGTTGTTGTTGTTTTTGTTTTTTAGCACTTTTGTGCCATGCACAATGATGGAATCACTGTGGTCAATCTGCCAGCCATCCTGCCCATGTTGTGTGCAGGATCACAGCTGCCCTCAAGTTGGAAGACTTAATGGAGGTTGCATAACTCCTGGGTTATAGCACTAGGATTTGAATCTCTTTCTATCGAGCAGGGACTCTGTGGTTGAAAATCCATCAGAACCTCTGCAGCACTTGGTGAAGCATCAAGTATGAGGCCCCACCCTGAGTTCCTTATTCAGACTTTGTAAAGATGCCCCAAAATTATTTCTTTCTAGCAAATCTCCAGACTGTGCCACATTCTTAGAGACTACATTCTGAAAACCATGTGCAACTGTAATGTCTTGGGGAGAGCTAAAAACTGTAGTTGATATTTTCTTAAAACATTTAGATAAAATTTAGATAACTGGAGGAAGGCACTGGCTAAGTTTGTTTATTGCACCTTAGAACTGTCTACTTTGATGCCCATAGTCAGAAGCTCAGAGTCACTGGATTGAACCTGAGCATCTCTCTCCCAGCACAGCATGGGAGCCTTCTGTATTCTGAAGTGTTTATCTCCTCCAGAGGAATCTTAGTAGTAATAATAATGCAACAAATGCCATCTATTTGGGTTATTAAGCTTAATTATTCAGAGAGTTTTGCTTATTTATTCAGTAAGTATTTTATTTATGCTAGCTGTTGAAATTCTTAAAACTATGACTAGTGTACGAGATTAAATTAAGCTGATGGCTAGGGGAGGGAAAGAATAAACATGTTATCATGGTGCCAGCACACTGCAGTAGTTTATTCCAGATCACGTGCTCATAAACTATGAAGTTATAAACTATTATACCTTGTATGTCAAAAACAACGCTATCTGGGAATCATTTTGAGCTCTTAACATAGAATGAATTGTAATGAATGTCCATTTTACAGACATGGAAACTAAGGCAGAAAGAAGTTACAAAAGTAGACAGAGTTCTTTAGATGGCACTCTTGCTTCATCTCTGTTACAACAATAAAATGTCTTGAAATAGAACAAGTAAAAGGGCTAATTTCAGCTCAAATTTTCAGGTTTTCATGACAAGATGACTGAAAGATTGACAGCAATCTTTTGATTGATCAGTGATATATGATATTGATAGACCCCAGGCTCAGGGTACTATCCTCTTGGGAAGGGGAGCTCCAAGAACCCAGACTCCGGTCGAGTTGATGCAAATCGCAAGAGGGTTTGTTGAATTTCTTCTGCACAGACGGGCTATCTCTCTGTCTCAGGAGCAAGAGAGCAGCCCTGATTAACAATCCCACATCCCATTTATAGGCTAAAGCCACAAAATCCATCATAGAAACTGAGGCAAATACATGATTGGTCACCTGAAAGTCAGACTACAATCACAAGGTTGATTACAATAGTCTGTAATCACAAGATTGATCACACTAGTCATGGGGGTACCCTAAGGCCAGCTGGGGGTCTCTTTGTTTTACAACCAGGTGTTGTTCACCGCTATTCTGCTTGGAACTTCTGGTATTTTAATCACAGTTTCGACCATTATGTCCTAATGGTGGTCATCTGAGTTGATTACCGCCACTGGGCTGAGTCACTCTGCTTCCTGAAACAGACTTTTTAGACTTTTAGTTCCTTGTTCTCATGGGGGTGCTCTGCTGAGTACTTGAACTGGATGCCTGGGTCAGGCCTTAGAACCTAGGGTCTTTCAATATAAGAGTGCTAATAAAACACATTGCAGACAATAAAGCTGTACAATGAAGTCATAGCAGGAACATGAAGCAGCTGATCACATCATGTCCAGAGGAGAGAGAGAAGTGAATGGGTGCCTGCTTACTTGTTGTGGTAGTTTGAATGTAATTGGCTCCCATTATATCTTGGGAAGTAGCACTATTAGGAGGTGTGGCCTTGTTGGAGGAAGTTTTAAGGTTTCCTATGCTCGGCATATCACCCAGTGTGTCAATTGACTTCCTCTGGTCTGCAATTGTAGGACTCTCAGCCACTCCTCCAGCACCAGGTCTGTCTGCAAGCCACCATGCTCCATGCCATGATGATAACAGTTAGCTTCTGAAACTATAAGCCACCTCCTCAATTAAATATTTTCCTTATAAGAATTACTGTGGTCACTATGTTTCTTCACAGCAATAGAAACCTTATTCAAGACACTTGTGCTCAGCCCCTCTCTGTACTTGTGTGGTCTAGGACTCAAATGTAGGGAATGGTGCCACCCACAATGGGCAAGACAATAAAGACAATTCCCTACAGACATGCCCAAAAGCCTATCTGATTTAGACGATAGTTCATGGGTAGTCACTTCCAAGGGAATTTATTATTATGTCAAGTTGGAAAATGAAACTACCACTCCCTGGTAACACCTGGAAAAGCAAGAGGATATTTGAACTGATGATCTTAACCTTCTATTGTACTGTGGGACTACCTGTCAGTTCTTATGGTGTGACTCCTCTTTTCCAGACCAAAGTCCCCTTTTCACAGACAACAAAACTCAGCAACTAATTAGCAAATAATAAAACCCAAAGCTTTAGAACAACTTAATGTTAGCTGGGTGTGTTGGTACACACACATCTGAAACCCAGTACTTGGTTGGTGGAAGCGAGACGATTATGAGATTGAGCCTCACATAAGCGATATGAGATATTGTCTGAAAAACAAACAAAAATAGTAAAAATAAACGTCAAAAGTGAAACTTCTCATGACAGTCTCAACTGTAACAGACCTCATAAGACTTTTGGTTTACCATGTTTATACCAAACCACATGTAGTAAATTAATATTAATGAAAATTTTCTCATTGTTATCCAAAGGGATCTCAGATGGCATCTCCTGGACTCTCCCTATTTGCACATCAGAGAATTTCATAGGGAACTTTAAAAAATTGTGCTGATCATGTTCTGTTTCAGTCCATTAATGAGGGATTTTCACAAGAGGCCCAGATTTCTTTCCTATCCCAGGCACCACTCTCTGCAGCCAGAGATGAGAAGTGCTGGTCTCCACTGTGAAGACGTGTAATTTACAGGTGATGCCTGGAAGTTAGACCTTATTGCAGACTTCCGGGGGTGGAACAGGTTCCTATGAACATCTGCTTGTCTCCAGTGCCATCTCATTCCTAGACCTACCTGAAGCACTTCCTTGTTCTGTTCTGTGTCCATGAATGATGGAGCAAGTCTGCCAATCCCCTTATTTCACTCCCAGGAATGAAGGGCCCTGGATCCTCCTGCACCCATAATCAGACCTGACTGATGGAGTGGTGCCGACTTTCTGGTTAATTCCATGTTTGTCTTTCTTGCTCTTTCGCCCATCTACTCTGACATTGTTTCTGCCGCTCACACAACAGTCGACAGGGGACAGGCATAGCCATAGGTCAGAAAACGTCACTCAGAAAGCTGCCTGACCCCAGAAGTTCAAATCTTAACAACTGTGTGACTAGTCATTGTTGTTTCAATAGAAGTGAAGCATAGAAACACTTCTGCAAAGTACTTTAAATAGAACAGTAACTTCACATTTTATTTCCAGGGGCTAGAGAGATGGCTTAGTGGTTAAAAAAGCTGGTACTACCTTGCAAAGGACCTAACTCCCAGCACCCACATTAGGTGTCTCATAGCTGCCTATAACTCTAGCTCCAGTGTAATTCAGTCTATGGCACACACACACACACACACACACACACACACACACACACGCACACACACACACACATACACCCACACACACACAGCCACCACCATCACAACCACCACCACCAACAAAGAGAAACCTAACTTCTAGTCCTACCCCTATAAATGAAAAACAATAAGAAATATCCAAGCAATGCTTCAGCAGTAAAGCAGTGTCAATCTGTCTAGTCAGAACATTTAAAAATTTTTTCCTGTAATATTTGCCCCGTCCATCCTGTTGAGTTACACCTGTTAGATAAAGCTATTTTCTTCATCTTTATTTTAATGTCCTTAAGACCTCATAGTTTTTAGGTACCAAATAAACATTTTCTGAACCTATGACACACAAGTGTGAAATAGACCGGTTCTTAAAATTCAGAAGAGAAGCAAGTGAATTTGTGTATCATATTAAACTGATGTCGGAGCAACAGTGTGGAAGATGAGACTCCTGGGTTAGGGGATGTACATATTGCTTGAGCACACTAAGGCAAGGCTGCTGTCAGTGTTCCCTTCGGTCCTTCTGTGATTTGTTACACGGATTCACACCTTAGTCCCTCTGTTTCCTATATCTATATCTGTATTCATGGGTAGTCACACCAGAGAGGGTGGCTCTCACCTTGTATACAATTTGTATTTATATTTCCAAGGCTCTCTAAGAGTGAAGTGCCTTAATCATCAATTCTTGTGGGAGTGTAAAGTGTCAGCAGGGCCAGGCTCCCGGGAAGCCCCTAAGAAGGACTAGTTCTAAGTCTTTCCTATTAATTTTTGAAGTTTCCTTGTGCCAAATTTAAAACTCCAGTCTGAACACAGTCTCTACCACTCTTTGCGTATGTTTGCAAATGTTCTCATTCTATGAAGACTCCAGTCATGTTGGGTCTGGGGTCTACCCTACTTCATTTCACAGGATTCATCTGTACTGATTGTAATTTCAAACAAAGTCACATTCTTACATTCTGAAGTACTGGGGAGTCAGGCATTCAACACACAAATGCTGCGGATGAGAACATGCTTCAGTTTATGAAAGCTTCTCTATCTAATAAAACTTATAAAATGTGCTATAACATGGGTTTAAAATAGTTTCACATAAGGGCCTGTTCTCTCTTGCTGCCTTAAGAAATCTGCCACAGGATCCTCTGAACAAGCTGAGACCAGTCCGCTGGATAATGAGAGACACAGGGTCATTGCCTCTATGACAGGCTGACAATCAGCCACTTTCCATAACACAGTGCAGGCTGACTGGCAGCTGACCTATATGGAGAGTGCAGGAAAGACCAACTAAGCCCAGCTCAGCTGCACGGAGCTAAGAAAGTCTGAAGTAACCACAAAGTGGTAGCATTTTGTTGAGCAATCATGGATAATGCATTGTACCTGGAAAGGCATTATACAGATTTAAATTCTTAACTTTCCAGTTCTTCCTAAATTTTCTTATGTTGCTAACAGCCAGAAAAAAGGAAGTTTGCTAAAATCACAGACTTTCAGATTTCAGCTGTTCAATTGCACTGTTCCTGAGGCAGTCTCCCAGGGTTAACCACGACATTTCTACATTGAAAACTGTCATAATACAACACCCTTTTTTATTGCTTGGAAAAGGAAAAAAAAATAAAAGCACACTTCCTAATTAAAATTACCATTTCTCTCTAGAATCTAGAACACTGTCATTTTTTTAAAAAGTTGCCAATTATTCATTTATTTGCTAGCCAGCAGATGTGTAATCAGCAAGCATACCACCTGGATTTCAGATCTTAGATACGTCAGTCATAACCTAGTATGGATTTTTTTACTTTAATATTTTATCACATAGATTCATTGCCTTGGAAGAGAAAGGACATGGTGTCCTATTTGCTTTAACCTCTCAGCAGTGCAGAAAAACACCTTGTATCATTCCCAACAAGCTATGCCTCCCCCTGTTCACACTAACGAGGAAAGGTTCATTGTTTTCTTGAAAAACTCTTATTTTATTATTTCTTCTCAGAAATGTCCTGCACCCTCGTTTTAAGTATACCCTGTCTGCCCAACCTTCCTAATTCCCCTCTCTGGTAGTCATATTTGCTACAGGCTGAAAACATCACATTTCTTGTGACACGGAAGTACAGGATGGTAGCACTCACATGCCACTTTGGTCTTACCCTACTGTGTTAAAGATTCTAGCATGCATAGACATGACAATACTTTGCTATGTCTATACTAAGTATAAAAGCTTCTTCAATAAACAGAGTGTATCATCATTCACGAGTTTCCCATACCCAAGCAGAGAGCATTGAAAAGCTTGATTTTTACAGAAACAGAATTAATTAGAGTCAGAAATGTACTGGAAAAATAATAGGACATTGCTGTTGTCATTGTGCTTTACCTGGGAAAACTATTAAAGTATACTAGAGAAGCAATTGTTAAACTCCACTTCCATTAGCAAGATTGTACCTGAAAGATAAACAGCAGATACAGATGTGAGGACATAAATTCATCTGTACAAAGCTCTGTTTCAGAGAAGCATTTGGTACCTGAGGGTGGGACCCAGGTCTGTGAGTGCGCACCTGACAGACAAAAGATTCAAAAGTTGGGTTCCTGCCAGAAGGTTCAGCTAATAGCTACTGTACCTGCACCCCCTTTGCCCAATCCTGGAATGCCAAGACGTGTAGCACCCTGCTTAGGTAGGTTTTTCTTTAAAACTCCCCTCCCCTCGGGAGTCGATAGCTTTCCACTGTGCCAGAACGAGGCTATCAACCCAGGTTCGTTTGGAACCTGTATGTAACAATAAAACCCTCATGCATGTTACTGCGTGTCCAGCTTCGTGGTGGTCACTGGGAATTTATAGACATGGGCATAACACAAAGAGTTTGCTTTCACACATAAAACCTCTCTAAGGATCTCTAGCTAGTTGTTGAAGAAACTGTTGGATACAGCTGATGAGGTGACCGGATTCCATGTTGATTCTCCCTGGCCTGACAGTCACATGGCACTCCAGTTGCTTTTCCCTAGAAAGTGCTTGATGAGAAAGATGCCTCACCAGCTATGGAGAACATGTGATCATTTCCTCTGCACTCCTGCTGGACCTTGTATCAACCTGGGGTGTGCTTCTGTGATGGACTACAGAAAAGCAATTGTTTCTGGAGAACTTGAGTGTGGCCTTAGAAGTTTTCCCAGGCCTGCTGCCTTGGCTTGAGAGCAGCTTGTCTACCAGTCTGTGTGCTGCAGATGGAATTGGGAGGTGCTGTGGGACTTCTAAGTAGGGTAACAGAGGTCATTGTTCAGATGAAGGCCCATTGAATCTCTCCTTTGGAAGGGATGAAAGTGTTTCTTATCGGAACCCGTTAACTTGGGGTTGTCTCAAAGCTAGCCCCACCCTGTTTTCTTTTTGGTTTTTTGCTTTGAAATGAGATGACTTGTTTCCATACAAATTCCCATCATTTGCAATCAGTCATCAAGTGATGCAGCCAATGTTTTCTTTCCAGAGCCTGACCACTATGTTTGGATTTTATCATCTACAGGAAAAAAATTAAACAAACTACTTCCTCCCAAGGCATTCTGATTCAGGTCTGATGCTATAGTATCTAAAATCAGAAAATGCATCCAATGCTATGTCATCCCTTGAACACAAATTTATGAAAAAGTTCAAAAGATTACAATGTATCAAACAAGCCTGTGAGGTCAAACTCTAGTTTCTCACTCTCTGGAAATTAATGTTAATTAATTTATTGTATAAAATCCTACTGGTGCTTATCACAAACTCTCATTATGAAGTAGGACATGAAAGAAAGTATCATTCTTTGGTCCCCATAAAAAATAACTGAACATTATGCTGTCATGAAGGACATTCTGTAGGGAACACTTATTTTTATTATTGTAAAAGATTATTGAATTAAAATGCTAAGTTAAAATTAGATGATATTTGAAGTACAGAACAATTCAAGAGGATAAAATATGGACATGCTTGGAAGGATTAGAGGGTGATCCAGAGAAAACATTTTGTTGTGTTTTGAGACAGGAATCTGTGTGTGTGTGTGTGTGTGTGTGTGTGTGTGTGTGTGTGTGTGTGTGTGTGTATAACAACTTTGGCTGCTGTGAAACTCATGCTATAGACCAGGCTGGCCTCGAACTCACAGTTATCTGCCAGCCTCTGCCTCCAATGTGCTGGGATTAAAAGCATGTACCACCACCATCCAGCTCAGAAGGAAACATAATAAGTTATAGTTCAAATCTTTCCGGAGGAGATCCTGACCATATGTTATGTGACCCTCATTTTGATTCTCCATCTGTCCACTGCAAAACTACCTAAATTTAGGTCTTAATTTCTTTACTTACAGAATTAAGTGATTTATCATTTCATAGTATTAAAGAGTTACTCTGCTAACCAATGAAAGTCAAATATTTTTCTTTTTTTCATGTGTGGGGGCATGGTATGCACCTGCAGCACATTCATGTTTGCATGTGTGTGGCACACATGGAAAACTGAGCTTTTAAGGCCCAGGATTACCAACTGTTATCTGAGGCAGAGTCCACCAGTTCACTCTGGGAGTCCCTGTCTCAACCTTTCTGTGCTGGAGCTAGAAACTATTCTGCCACACTTCCTCAGCACTTACATGGGTCCTGGGAACACAAACTTCTATCTTCAGCCTCATGTAGTTAGACTACTGAGGCATCTCCCCAGCTCAAAAACTAAATTATTTTTAAAAAAGAAAATTTAAACATCTTAGCTTTCTGGCCCTCCTTTTGATTATTTTCAAAGTAAGCTTCTGAGCATCTATTTATACATATACTTACCTACCGATTTCTCTCTGTGTACATGTATGTGTGTATATAATCAACTTACCTATATTTACAATTATATATATATATATATATATGTATGAGTGATGTCTTTCTACATATCTATACAAATGAACATTCATTGTTTACCTATTTATCTCTACATATATTCGTGCCCATGTATCTATCCACTCCAAAAAAAAAAAATCTTCATCTGAGGTTATATAACTCTTTACATTTGAACTGTAGGGAGCTGCGTTGTACCACGCCCTAAAGGTGGCGCTGGTTTCCGCCTTCCACCTTTTCTGAAGGTGAGTGCTCTTGAGAGTAAACAACTCTTTATTGGCTGTAGGCAAGGATGGTGGTTTGCTTCCGGTGCCTCAGGACCTATGGGCAATGTCCACGTGGCTTACCAGGATTGGAGGACCAGAGGGTATTTAGCCACGAGCGGACTTCCCCCCAGGGTCATTTGTTGTTTGTCTAAGAGTGAGTGAGTGGGTCGTTCGTCATATGTCTGAGAGTGAGAGTGAGAGTGAGTGAGTGAGAGACAAGAAGATAATTAAAGGCCTGAATAAACTGCAAAGAGAAGGATCCGGTATTGCATGTTCCTTGCTGGTGAGGTGGCATGCGACAAGTGGTGCCGAAACCCGGGAAGATAAGAACTAAACTTGCGCCAACAAACAACAGGATTCAGAACTCTCTGCAGTCGGGGGGCGGGGTGCACCGGTAAGTCCCAGGTAAGTTGGGATCCGCAGTGAGAGCGGGGTAGCTCCGGCCTAGAGATAGGATAAGGCGGAGAAAGAGGGAGCTCACGAAGGAGTGAGGGTAACCTCTTGGCGCCAGCGGTAGCTCCGACCTGTAGGTGGAGGCAGAGAAGGGGGAGCTCACTGACGAGTGAGTGTAACCTCTTACAGCTGTGGACGCACGGCAAGCTCACTGAAGAGTGGGCATAATCTTTTGCAGCTGTGGACCCATGACAACCTTGAGCTCAAAGTGAAAGTAAAAGCATTAGCAAAGCTGGGGCTGTATGGTAAAGGCTCCGAGAAACCTTTAAAGTTACTAAGGAATGGTAAGAAAGCCCTTTAAGAAAGGCAAATAGGAAACGAAGGATAAAAGCCATGTAAAGATGGCAGATAAGCAGAGAGTCTGGATAAGGGTTATTGTGTTTACTTTTAATTTTTTCACTTTTGGTGAGCTAATTGCAGAAAGACAATTGATTGCTAAGGTTGCTAAGTTAAACAAATGCAAGTACTTTGAAGATGTCTTGACTTTGAAGTCTGTTTGTAAGAATATGTTACTTGGGAAAGGAGTTTCTGGCTTTGTCTCCACGGAGGTTCAAAACTTGTGGATTAGTTCTAGGCAGGTGTGGTTCCATTTGCCGAGGCCACCTGAAGCTGATAGGAGGTAATCTTGAAGATCAGCGCTGTGGTGAGGCAGTGGAAAGTGGCAAGGCCGCCTTAGAAATGTTACAGGAGGAGAGATCAGAGGCAGGCAGTAAAGGATGGAGTAAAAGGGGAGAGTTGTACTCCGACCTTTCTGATATAGAAACTCCTGAGTCTACAGACTCGGAGGAAGAGCTGCTGTCGCTCATAGAACAGATAAAAAGAACAAAAATGAATGAATGAAAGGAATGAATGAAATGAAAAGGAGGATCCAGATAGAGAAGAATGCTGCAGATTCCCAGCATGTCAAGTCATGCCTTCGGCTCCCCTTCCCTATGTGGAAGATGGGAATGGCAGTTTAGGGCGTGCTTTCAGCCCAGGGGCATGGAAGGCAGTCAGAAAACAGTTACGCTTAGCTTATCCAGTGTTCAAGATCCACAAGGAAATCGGATACGAGGAGCCCTTAGATTTCAAAGTGATAAAATCTTTGGCTGAGTCAGTACAGACATACAGGATCATGGCCTCATTCACTGTAGCCCAGGTGGAGGCTTTTAACAGGCACCGCATGACACCCAGTGATTGACAGTCATCCTAGGTGAGAACAGGTAAGCCCAAGTTGTTTACATTCTAGCCACCTGGAGAATTTCCACCTGACTGCTCTGCCTTGGGCACATGTTTGAGACTGAGGCACTCAGTAATCGGCATTCGGCATTCTCCCTGCACAAATGACCCAGCAGTCTTGTAGGTCTAGTCAGCATGTCTTTAAATCTCCAGGCCTGGGAGGCCAGTGTACTTTGAATAATCTTTCTGCCAATGTAGCACAAGCCCTAGAAACAATATGGCAATTTTACCTGTGCTATGGATACACCCCAAGGTTTCCCCAAATAAGAGCATTGAGCATTATCCCACAGCTGTTGCTGACCCTGATGGTGCAGATAAGTGCTTGCCATGATTGCAGCCATTTCATTGGCTGCCATAGGAGCCGCGAGCCATATCGTGCAGACTGCACAGACTTTGAATGTGGTCTTGGCTAATGTACTACAGGCTCTAGACTTACAAAAGAATCTTATTGCCCAGTTAAAAAGGGGGCTTGATGGTTATTAATCAAAGGATCGACCTGGTCCAAGAGTGGATTGATACTCTTTGGCAGCTGGCCTAGCTTGGCTGTGAATGGAAGTTTCCAGAATTATGTGGGACTAGTGTACAATATCAGAACTTTATTCATGCTGCAAATCTGTCTAAACAGTTGTCAA
>PVIH01021984.1:0-28349 GCA_004025045.1 Sigmodon hispidus | reverse complement strand
CTCACCTCTGGTCAGGGTTCGAATCCGCCCCTCAGAGACCCCTGCAGTTGGTTTGCTCAGTTCACTCAGTTCAGGGTCGCAGTAGGGCTCCTAGTAGATTCCCTGAGCAGCAGGAGCTGCGGGTGTGGCCAGGTGCAGAGTTCAGCTGCCCCTGCTCCAGAGTGCGCTGGGACGCCGCAGAGAGCACAGGTCCCGGTCTAGACTTGAGTTTTGTGCAGGGGAATAATTATGGATCTATTTGACTTCTTCTACATACTTTCATCTAGTTAGGCCACTACCATTTGTTCACAGTGCTTTCTTTATTTCACTGCACAATTTTGATACAGATCACTGAAATTCAGAGGGTTCCTAGGGTGTGTATTATATTGACCCAGTGTGGTTTTCTCATGAAATACTTCTTCTTTCTTTCCTTCCTTCCTTTTTTCCTTCTTTCCTTATTTTCTTCCTTCCTTTCTTTTCTTTCTTTCTCTCTCTATGTGAAAAAAAGAGACAGAGACTAAGAAACAGAGAGATACAGGGAGAGAGAGAGGGAGATAGATAGATAGATAGAAGTAAACAGACGTAGAGACAGAGAGACGGGCAGATAATCTTATCCATTTTTTTCTGTGCTCAACCCCAGAGAATTCAGTTGTTTTGACTAGCTGCACCATTTCTGAGAATAATATGATAAATTTAAAAATGCTGGGAAGGTATTGTTTTATTGTCTTTGTGCTTCATATAAGATAATTTTTATTTGAAGATGTAGAAATTCATAGGTTATGTTCATAACTTTTTTCTTACATTATTATGAATATCAAGAACAGTGGAGATTTCTGCTGGGTTTGTGTTTATTGGGTGGTATTCAAGTATAACCGAGTGAACTTGGTTTAGTTAATAAAACATTTTTATAATGAAATTAGTCACTCTGATATCAGATTTTTGTTTTTAATTTACATTTTTTTTCATTTTTTGCTTG
Source organism: Sigmodon hispidus (assembly GCA_004025045.1). Lineage (NCBI taxonomy): Eukaryota > Metazoa > Chordata > Mammalia > Rodentia > Cricetidae > Sigmodon > Sigmodon hispidus. The sequence goes on along the minus strand of PVIH01021984.1, from coordinate 27,394 downwards.
CTGGAAGACTAATGATTTAATTATTGCTTTGAGAACAAATTTGAATTCGGTACCCATGTGGCATAGGCTTCTCTATTTTTTGGTGCACAGGTTCTTAAATGTTTCATGTACCTTAAGAAGAAAAGTGTTAACTAGCATTTGTTAACTTTCTAGTTGTGTTATAATCTAAGTGTCTGCTATTTCTTTCTCCCCTCACATTTCTCCTTACTTTGTAATTCATGTGACAGAACAAAAATCATCAGTGAAGCAAAACAGAGACTAGTTACATGTAACAGTTAAGGCAGTCTGCTATGGAATATTTCTTCTAATTATTTTTCATCATTTATCTAATTTATTTTCCCACTTACTTTCATTCTGTCTCCTAAAGTCATATATTCTCTATGTCTCTCTTATTGTGTGTTTCAACATGTATGAAATTTTTGAAATTTAGGTATAATATTCATAAGTATTATCTGTTTAACAAATACTAATTTTAATGGACTCTCATTTTGGATATACAGCATTATTACAGAGTCCTATCCATAAAAATCATTTACTCTAACTAGTATGTAGTCAACCAAAATAAAAAGAATAATGAGAAATGTAATGTTATCACTGATGAAGCCAAGATGATGGTACAGAGATTATTCTCATCAATAGATACATATTATCTTGACTAACACTTCCCTGGGGAAACCTGTTTGATTAAACCTAATAGACGGAACTCCCCTCTAGGAATTCTGGGTGTATACCCAAAAGACACACAGTCACACTCCACTGGCATTAGCTCAACTATGCTCATAGCAGCATTATTTGTAATAGCAAGAACCTGGAAGCAACCTAGATGTCCCTCAACTGAAGAATGGATTAACAAACTGTGGTACATCTACACAATGGAATACTACTCAGCAGTAAGAAAAAATGAAATCCTAAAATTTGCAGGCAAATGGATGAATTTGGAGAATGTCCTCCTGAGTGAGGTATGACAAACTCAGAAAGATAAGCAGGGGATGTACTCACTCATTAGTGGTCTCTAAACAAACAAACAAGAAAAAAGCAAAGCATGTCCAAGCTGAAATCCACAACCACTGAACAGCTTGGGATCGGAAACACCCTGGACTGACTCCTTGGATCCCACTCCCACTAGAGGAAGACCTGACTCAGTCTTGAGGTTGGGGGGAGAAAATTGGATCTGCCAGTAGTGGAGACTGAACTAAGCAATATTGGGACAGTGGGAACATGGGACTGTAGCCTGCACAGAGAGGGGATGGGGAGTTGTGGAGAAGAGAGAATGAACTGATGTGGTGGGAGGGGAAAGGACCTTGATTAAGGATATACAAGTGTGTATATATATAGATATATATATAGATAGATATAGAAAGTGTGACTTCTTTATTCATAATAAAAAAGAAAAGAATAAACTTCCTACAGGAAAAAAAGAAAATTAAAATATCTAGCACATGTTTATGACAAAATTACTCACAAATTGTTCTACCTTCTAGCATTCAGGTTTTAAATCTCTCTTGTCCCAATGTCTTATTTCATTCAAGTTGGTTTTGTTATGTTGTAATATTATTTTTTCAATTATGTCCACAAGACAATTTTAGAAAGCATATAGGTGTTGTAGATATGTTTCAGTGGTCCGTCTTTCATGTTGTCAGCAGGAATATAATTGGAGGAAAATTTTAAAGTGTGTTTGCTGTGTGCACAAGGCAAATTCATATGTCCATATTTATGTGCAAATATTTGTGAAGGCAGGAGTTTGATGTCAGGTATGTCTATTGTTTTACAACATTTTCTTGAGATGCAGATGGTCACAGATTGACCAAAACAAGTTGTCTGGCAAGGTCTAGATATTTCTCTATTTCTTCCTCTAACCCAGTGCAAGGATTATAGACACATGTGGAAGAAATTCATTGGGCAAGAAAAAATGATTTTACCTTATTGATAATTCTTGTATTTTTCCACCATTTTATTTCTTATATCTGGCACCTATAGACAGTGAATATACTAAAGTATTCTTAGTAACACTGTTTGCAGAAACAGACTTTAGTGTTCATGGATAAGGAGAAAACTAGTAGGTAATAAGTGATTGAAGCAGTAAGGGATTATTACTTTTGCATGTTGAATCTGAGCTTGGCTACATGTGTTGGCCAGTGGAACAATAACAAATGTGATTCAAAGAAAAATTTGATGTGATCATTCATTGGAGCCTGTTGGTCAAAGAAACTCTGAGAGTGATAATCAGTCTACAAACCAGGCCAATCTTCAAAGAAAACAAAACCTTTTCCAGTTCACTCCATCGCCCTGTCATGACAGATGGGACCTACTTTCAGCTGGCATTTATGTACAGCGACCTACTAACCATCAGCGTCTATCACCAGATATGCACAGAATGCCATTTTACAAGATCTTCACATTAATCTCTACCCTGCCTGCAAGCTACACACATGGGCATAGAGAAGCCAGCAGGAGGTCTGCTAACTGGAGATCAGCCTGGGTTGCTGGCCAATAAAATTGTCAGTTAATAAATGGTCTCTTTTCTACACCATTGTGTTTTTGAAATGGTGTTGATATGCAACAAAAACTGAATAAGCACATTTAATACCTTGTTATTTCAAGTTAGTTTCCTTTACTACAAATGTAAATATATTTGACATAAGACATACTGGGCACACTTTTTATGTTGCATTTTTCTTATTTCTAAATTTCAAGAAAAAAATTGTACACAATGCATAGTACCAGGTAACATATTTAATCAATGTTCTATTTTTAATATTTATTTATCTCTTTTTACTAATACAAGTCGCAGTGAATTTCAGGTTTCTTTTTTTTATTTTTTATTTTTTTTTCTTTATTTATTTTGTATTTATCAAGAAAAACAGTAAAATGAATTTAAAATGCTGAGAAGTTGACAATAACTATAAAGAAGATAAAAATCATAAGCATGACTTATCAAGGGTGTTAATGTAAATAAGATTGCTACACATATATTTACTTTGTGTTCAGCTTTCCCTCTGAAATTTTTTTTTCCATCCCTGTATATCCTTATTCAAGGTCCCTTCCCCCTCCCACCACATCTTGACATTTTTCTTCTCCGCAACACCCCATCCCCTCCCTGGGCAGGGAGTAGACAGTCCTATGGTCCCACTGACCCAAAAATGCTTAGAACAGTCTCCACTCCTGGCAAATCCAGTTTTGTCCCCCCTCCCTCAAGAGTGAGTCTGGTATTCCTATAGTTGGAGTGGGATCCAAAGAGTCAGTCCAGGGTGTCTCTGACCCCAAGCTGTTCAGTGGTTGTGGTTCGCAGCTTGGGCATGCTTCGATTTTTTTCTTGTTTGTTTGTTTAGAACCACTAATGAGTGAGTACATCCCCTGCTTATCTTTCTGAGTTTGTGATACCTCGCTCAGGAGGATATTCTCCAATTCTATCCATTTTTCTTCGAATTTTAAGATATCATTTTTTCTTACTGCTGAGTAGTATTCCATTGTGTAGATGTACCACAGTTTGTTAATCCATTCTTCAGTTGAGGGACATCTAGGTTGTTTCCAGGTTCTTGCTGTTACAAATAATGCTGCTATGAACATAGTTGAGTTAATACCTTTGGAGTATGACTGTGCCTCTTTAGGGTATACACCCAGAAGTGGTATTGCTGGATGCTTGAGGAGATTGATTCTCAATTTTCTGAGAAACCGCCATATTGTGTTCCAAAGTGTCTGAACAAGCTTACACTCCCACCAACAATAGAGTAGTGTTCCCCTTGACCCACATCCTCTCCGACATAGGCTGTCATCTGTGCCTTTTATCTTAGCCAATCTAACAGGTGTTAGGTGGTATCTCAAAGTTGTTTTGATTTGCATTTCTCTGATGGCTAAAGATGAAGAGCACTTTTTCAGCTGCCTTTCAGCCAATCGCAGTTCCTCTGCTGAGAATTCCCTTTTTAGATCTGTACCCCATTTTTTGATTGGGTTATTCAAGGTTTTGGGCTCTAGATTCTTGAGCTCTATATATATCTTAGAGATCAGTCCTCTATCACTTGTAGGGTTGGTGAAAATCTTTTCCCATTCTGTAGGCTGTCGTTTTGTCCTATTGACAGTGTCCTTGGCTTTACAGAAGCTTCTTAGCTTCAGGAGATCCCACTTATTGATTGTTGGTCTTAGTGCCTGTGCCACTGGTGTTATACTTAGGAAGTGGTGACCTGTGCCAATTTCTAGAAGTGTATTTCCTACTTTCTTTTCTATCAAGTTCAAAGTGGCTGGGTTTAAGTTGAGGTCTTTGATCCACTTGGATTTGAGTTTTGTGCAGGTTGACAGGCTCAAATCTATATGCATTTTTCTACACATTTCCATCCAGCTATGCCAATACCATTTGTTAAATATACTATCTTTTTTCCATTGAATGTTTTGGGCCTCTTTGTCAAAGATCAGGTGTTCATAGGTTTTTGGGTTAATGTCTGGATCTTCAATTCTATTCCATTGGTCCACAAGTCTGTTTTTATGCCAGTACCAGGCTGTTTTTATTACTGTAGCTCTATAGTATAGCTTGAAGTCAGGGATGGTGATACCTCCTGAGGTTCTTTTGTTGAGTAAAATTGCTTTGGCAATCCTGGCTTTTCTGTTATTCCAAATGAAATTGAGTATTGTTCTTTCAAGGTCCAAAAAATATTGTGTTGGGATTTTGACGGGCAGTGCGTTGAATTTGTAGATTGCCTTTGGTAGAATTGCCCTTTTTACTATGTTGATCCCACCAATTCCAGGAACATGGGAGAGCTTTCCATTTTCTGATATCCTCTTCAATTTCTTTCTTCAATGATTTAAAATTTTTGTCAAATAGGTCTGTTACTTCTTTGGTTATAGTTACTCCAAGATATTTAATACTATTTGCAGCTATTATGAAGGGTAATGTTTTCCTTATTTCTTTTTCAGTTCTTCTATCTTTAGTGTATAGAAGGGCTGCTGATTTCTTTGAGTTAATCTTGTATCCTGCTACATTGCTGAAGGTGTTTATCATCTGTAGCAGTTCCTTGGAAGAATTTAGTGGGTCACTTATGTATGCAGTCATATCATCTGCAAATAGAGATAGCTTCACTTCTTCTTTTCCAATTTGTATGCCCTTAATCTCTTTTTGTTCCCTTATTGCTTTAGCTAAAACATCAAGAACTATATTGAATAGATAAGGGGAGAGAGGACATCCTTGTCTAGTTCCTGACTTTAATGGGATTGCTTTGAGTTTTTCTCCATTAAGTTTGCTACTGGCTGTCGGCTTCTTGTAAATCGCCTTTATTATATTTAGGTATTCTCCCTGTATTCCTGATCTCTCCAGGGCTTTAATCATAAATGAGTGTTGGATTTTATCAAAGCTTTTTCCGTATCTAAGGATATGATCATGTGGTTTTGTTCTTTTAGTTTGTTTATATGATTAATAACATTTACAGTTTTTCGTATGTTAAACCAGCCCTGCATTTCTGGGATGAAGCCTACTTGGTCGTGATGGATGATATCTTTTATACATTGTTTTATACAGTTTGCCAAAATTTTGTTGAGAATTTTCGCATGTATATTAATGAGGGAAATTGGTCTGTAATTCTCCTTCTTTGTTGTGTCTTTGAGTGGCTTGGGTATTAGGGTAATTGTGGCCTCATATAAGGAATTTGGCAATATTCCTTCAATTTCTACTGTGTGAAATAGTTTGAGGAGTAACAATAGTAATACTTCTTTGAATGTCTGGTAGAATTCGGCACTAAAACCATCTGGACCAGGCGTTTTACTTTTGTGGAGGTTTTTAATGACTGCTTCAATTTCCTTAAGGGTTATAGGCCTGTTTAGGTAATTAATCTGATCTTCATTTAATTTTGGTAGATGGTACCTGTCCAGAAAGCTGTCCAGTTCTTCTAGTTTTCCATTTTTGTGGAATACAGATTTTCAAAATGTGATCTGATAATTCTCTGTATTTCCTGGGGGTCTATTGTTATGTCCCCCTTTTCATTTCTGATTTTGTTGATTTGAACACTCTCTCTGTTTTTGATTAGTTTGACTAAGGGCTTATCTATCTTGTTAACTTTCTCAAAGAATCAACTCTTAGATTCATTGATTCTTTGTTTTGTTCTTTTTGTTTCAATTGTATTGATTTCAGCTCTAAGTTTGATTATTTCCTGCTGTCTACTCCTTCTAGGTGAGTTCGCTTCTAATTGTTCTAAGGCTTTCAGCTGAGCTGTTAGGTATCCAGTGTGGGATTTCTCTAGGTTTTTCATTTAGGCATCTAGCACTATGAATTTTCCTCTTAAGACTGCTTTCATTGTGTCCCACAAGTTTGTATATGTTGTGGATTCATTTTCATTAAATTCTTGGAAGACTTTGATTTCTTTCTTAACTTCTTCCTTGACCCAGGGATAGTTCAGCTGAGTGATGTTTAGTTTCCATGAGTTGGTAGGCTTTCTTTGGGTTTTGATGTTGTTAAACTCTAACTTTAGGCCCTAGTGGTCTGATATGTTACAAGGGATTATTTCCATTTTTTTGTATCTGTTGATATTTGCTTTATGACCAATTATGTGGTCAGTTTTGGAGAAAGTTCCATGAGGAGCTGAGAAATATGTATATTCCTTTGCATTTGGGTGGATTCTTCTGTAGATATCTATGAAATCCATTTGTATCATAACCTCTTTTAGATTCCTTATTTCTCTGTTGAGTCTCTGTCTGGTTGATCTATCCAGGGTTGAAAGTGAGGTATTGAAGTCTCCCACTATTAGGGTGTAAGAATTGATGTGAGATTAGAGCTTTAGCAGTGTTTCTTTTACATAAGTATGTGCCCTTATATTAGGGGCATAAATATTCAAGATTGAAATCTCCTCTTGACCAATTTCTCCTGTGATGAATAAGTAGTGGCCATCTTGGTCCCTTTTAATTGCTTTTAGCTTAAAGTCTCCTTTGTTAGATATTAGGATTCCAACCCCCGCTTGTTTCTTAGGACCATTTGACTGGAAAATCTTTTCCCAACCCTTCATTCTAAGCTTGTGCCTGTCTTTGCAGTTGAGGTGTGTTTCTTGTAGGCAACAGAAGGATGGCTTCTGTTGTTGTATTCATCTTGTTAGTGTGTGATATTTTATAGGAGAGTTGAGACCATTGATATTAAGGGAAATTAGTGACCATTGATTCATATTTCCTGACAATTTTGGTGGTAACTTGTTTGTATTTCCTTTCTCTGGGGTATTCTGTGGAATTTTTGATTGTTTGTGATTTCGTGGGTGTTTCTGGGGTCCTTAGGTTGGAGTTTTCCCTCTAATACTCTCTGTAGTGCTGGATTGGTAAGTAGATATTCTTTAAGTCTGACTTTGTCCTGAAATACCTTATTTACTCCATCTATGGTGATTGATTATTTTGCAGGGTATAGTATTCTAGTTTGGCAGCCATGCTCTTTTAGAGTCTGTATAACTTCTGACCAAGCCCTTCTAGCTTTCATTGTTTCCATTGAATAGTCAGGCGTTATTCTGATGGGTCTGCCTTTATATGTGAGTTGGCCCTTTTCTTTTGCTGATCTTAAAATTTTTTCTTTGTTTTGTATGTTTTTTGGCTTGATTATAATCTAGTGTGCTGACTTTTTTGGGGGGTCATATCTATTTGGTGTTCTGTAAACTTCTTTTGTCTTTATAGGTATTTCCTTCTTCAGTTTACGGAAGTTTTCTTCTGTGATTTTATTGAAAACATTATCTGTGCCTTTGAGCTGGTATTCTTCTATTCGTATTATTCTCAAATTAGCTCTTTTCATGGTGTCCCAGATTTTCTGAAAATTTTGAGTTATGGCTTTTTTAGCTTTACTATTTTCTTTGACTGATATATCTATTTGAGCTACTGAATCTTCCACTACAGAGATTCTATCTTCCATGTCTTGAACTCTGTTTGTTATGCTTGTATCTGTGGTTCTAGCTTTTTTCTTCAGATTTTCTATTTCCATCTTTTCCTCATTTTGTGCCTTTTTTATTGCTTCTATTTCAGCTTTTAGTTCCTGGCATGTTTCTTTCATAGATTTGTTCATCTCTTCCAATTTTTTGTTTGTATTTTCTTCTATTTCTTTAAGGCTATTTTTCATATCTTCTTTGAGAGCTTCGGTGATCATCGAAAAGGAATTTTTGGTATTGCTTCCTTCTGTTTCCTCTTCATTGCTCAGTTCAAGTCTTGTATTTGTAAGATTGCCACTTTCTTCTGGAGTTACCTTGTTGTTCTTTGTATTATTATGTAAGTTTTTGCACTGACGTTTGCCCATGGCTTCAGTGGTTCACGATTAGGTGACTCCTGGTCAGTTGTGGCACTCGGGCTTGTGTGCCTCCTGTTACCCTTCTGGGCAGGGTCTGAGTCTGTCCTTCAGGGACTCCAGTCATTATCTGTTCTCTTAGTTGGAAGTGGAGGTGGGTAGCCATGCAAATTCCCTCAGCAGCAGCTGTGGGTATGGTGACAGGCAGACTTTATCTGCGCCTGCTACAGAATGCGCTGGAACTCCGAATTTCAGGTTTTTATAAGTGCTTGGTAAAACCTATATAATCAATTGTTAAAAGTGGATTTAAGAAAATCATAATTTAAGACAATTATGTTTGTTATAGATACCATTTTAGTAATTACATCTACAAAAGTCAAAAGATACTCCATATTGGAAAATATATATTTACTTGCTTTGTTGGATATTTGCAAATATTTGCTATTATTTTATCCAATTTTTCTAATATGATATGTATAAAGTGCCATCCTATTATTTTTTTTAAATTGTCACAGTGTGAGCAGAGTGTATTGTCTATTGCATTATGCTGTTATGTGTTTTACTCAATATACATTTTTTTGGACAATTATTACATGGTTGATTTATTATTCACAGCCATTTCTCCTGATTACCAAGAGACTGTGCTCTTTTTCCCTTGGATCATTCTCCAGTATTTCCCAGTTCTCGGTTACATTGTTAACAATGCTCTTTCACCCAGGATAATTAATTTTTTTTACAGTGAACTTTTAATTTAGAAGTCCAACATAAACATGAGAGAACTCATTTTGAGTTTTTTTCTATTAATTAATTAATTAATTAATTAATTTTTTTATGTTTGAATTTTCAAGACAGGGTTTCACTGTGTACCAGCCCTAAGAGTTCTATCTGCAGATCAAGCTGGTCTTGAACTCACAGAATTCTGCCTGTCTCTGTCTTCCTAGTACTGGAATTAAAGGCCTTTGCCATCATACCTGGCTCTTGACTTTTTAAGAAATAATTACAGAGTATATGACTTTTCTACAATCAAAGGTTTTGTGGCATGATTTCTTTATGTATGCAATTTCCTACCAGTGCACATATGTATTAAGGCAATCTAGAGGAAAAGGTTTTGGAGACTAAATTACAGTATTTTCCATGTAGAGTCTATTACTTGACTCATTAGTTGTGGCATCAAATCGGGATAATCACAAAAGAGCTGCCATTGGGGACAACCAAAGCAACTGAACTTGCACGTTATCTTGATTAACGATATCATTAGCAAAACTAAATAGCAATCACTTTGCTTATTGAACAAATTGATAAGGCTTGGAGCCCCATTCACTTGTCACAAATCTCTTCTCTTGGGTCACTTGTGCTATTCTGTTTTTCTGTCACACTTGCCTTGTTAAATGCCTCACTTCTTTGAAGAAAAGAAAAAGAAAAGGCAGCTTTTATGTCTGAGAAGGATCAAAAATATATTTAATCAAACATAATTGGAATAGAGGGCTGATAAAAATGGGAAAATACCAACAGGTTAAAAAAAAACAGCAAGGAAAGTATACTATGATTCTACTAAATAATAAACACAAACACATAGAGTACAATTAAGCCCAGATATTTTCCATAAACCAGTAATTTGTGACCGTTTATTTAAAATTTAATTTTAATAGTCATTATGTTTCGTTCTGATTAAAAAAAAGATTTTAGGTGTGTCCAAATATTTCTCTGTTAACACTGGAAAGGTAGAGAAAGCACAGAATATGCAAAAGTGTTAAGACAGTGTCTTAGAACCCTCAGTATTGCAGCTTTCCAGTACTTGATGAGTTATAACACATGCACCAGAAAACAGTGTATTCCTTGCCATTCTGTATATGTAGAAACAAAACCTCATATACGCATGTAGACAATTGAGAACACATGAAAGCAAAAAATACTTTCATCTTTTTAGACAGTCCAAGTTATTTCTCAGAAACTGCAGTCCCGTAGGCACAAATGTCTCAAATGTTAGCTCTAAATGTTTTATTTAGGGCAATATTTTGACTTCCTAGGCAACTGTTATGCTATTCTTTCCAGAGTACTGATACAGAGAAATGAAATTAAAATGGATATAACTAATCGAGGAATAAACTCTACATATCAGAATAGTCCTTAAAGATATAAAAGATATTACTTGACATGTGGAAAAACCATCATAAGAGCCCCACAAAGTAGTATAATTAAATCCAATTTAGCTTTGTCCTGAATCAGCCTATCCTATCAAACTATTTGTTTGAAAAATCAGGTTCTTTATATCTGTCTGAATATGCAGCAAGTTCTTTTCAATCAGTAATACAATAGATGATTATTGTGCTCTTCCCAGGAACCTTTAGCATTCATTAGGTTTCATTATGAAGTTAAGGGGGAAATGGAGACACGGAATTGCCTTCTGTCAAAAGAATTTACCACATAGTTTGCTTTGGGAGACTGATTGCTACAGAGAGAAGAGAAAGATAATACGATTTGTTAATGATAACCAAACAATATTGCGGATGACCTCATCATCAGTGTCTTTCATTAGAATGCCATTTTTCAATGCTGAGAAGGCTTCCCATTTCAATTGTTACAATTTTGAGTTCAGCAAACATCCTTCCACAGCCTCTCTGCCTTTCATTGAAACAACCACTTGTGGGGAGTGAGCAGCTGCAATTATAAAAAAGAAAGGGTGACAGATAAATATTTGCTTAGCCACACACATGCATATCGAAGTTTTCCCTCTGAAGCCACTAAATGCTGGGAGACAGCTGTAGGAAATTGACAGTTTGATCTGAGAGGTCAGTACAGAAACCAGCATGGGACCATTCTTCTTTTTTAAAGGCTTTATAATTTGAATGTTATTATTTTTACTGGCAAAGATATACTCAAAAAGCTATGGACACCATGTAGACAGTGGGCTCAAAAATGCTTTGAAAAGGAAAAATGCTTTGTAGAATTATAATTTTTCATTGACTCTTGAATTTGTTTGGAGTTCAAGCCTAGAACTGAGCAATGTAACTTATGAATTAATTCATTTCTTTAACTATAAATGTCAGCAAGAGAGAAGTCTAATATTGTCCTACACCCTAATCAGTATCTCTGAGAAATGGCTGCATATGCCTATGTGGTGTTACGTTGCTTTCAGAGTTAAGTTTCCTCCCCAGTAAAGGCACGTTTGGCATGTTGGCCAGCCTAACTCAGCATGTCATCTATGCTGAGAAGAGATTGTTGTCTGCTTTCCTTCAGGAGACTGTAGAGGGGAAGGAAAAATAATGTGATTTATTAATGGGAGCCAAACAATATCGTGGGCAACCTCATCAGTTTCTTTCATTAGATTGCTATAATTCAACACTGAGTGGGAGTAACCATGATGTTTTTTGCCAACAGACTTACTCTACTGTTTTATACTGAGATTGGTGTTGCTTCTGCAAAATTACCCTTTGGTTCCAAGCATCATGTAGCAGAGAAGTGCTGTTAACAGTTATCATTTCTTTTCTTTTACATTTTCTTTTTTTTTATTTATAAAGTGAAGTCTTTTTTATCCATGTATCCCTTTGCTCCCCCTCCCTTCCCTCCTCTCAACTCCTCCTGGTCAACCTTCAGCCTCCTTCCTCCCCATCCCCCATCCCCTCTCCAAAAAGAGCAAGAAGTCCCAAGGTGGATCAGCTCAGCATCCACTCCAGGCAAGTCTAATTTCCTCATCCTAATATCCAGACTGGGTTAGGAGTCCCTCTCTGGAAGGAGTCATTTTCATCATACCAAGTTTTAGAGTACTTTCTATGCAGGATTTGATAGACTATATCTTAGATTTATGTGTATGAAGCACTGAACATATACTCTTAATTGGAAATTATTTTGTTTCCTCTAAAACTTTAATTAGAAATAATAAATTAACCACAGTTACATATCAGAAATACTAATGTACTTCCTAGGCAATTATTACATATATACATATCCAACCTTTTGACACTGTGACAAGTTTTCTTCCACAGATGTTTTGGGCTTCATTTGTAGTTACTGTGAAATACATGTAGCTTATAAACTATACGTTGGATACACCTGCACTGTTCATGAAATAAATCCTTCATATGTATTAAACTGTGGTATAATACACTTAAAATAATTTATCTTCTTAATCATTATAAGTGCACAAATCACTGGAATTAAATAATTTATTCTACTGTGCAATCAAAACCATCATAATTCTTTATAATCATTTCATCAATATCAAAATAATAACTCTTCATCTACTCACTCCATTTACCACTACAAATATTTCCCAATTCTCTACCTCTGTAATTTAGATTTCATCATATAAGTAGAATCATGAAGGATATGTTCTTTGAAACTGTCTTTTTTCACTTTAGCTGTTATTCTTCAGGTGCAACTGTATTGTAGGATGTTATTTATCTGTGTTGTTCCCAAATACTTCTCCATTGTCACATCGTCTTATCCCATTTTGTTCATGTACATGGGTAACACATTTTATTTATTCAGTCATCTGTGCATAGCCATTCCTTTTTTAACATTTTAGCTGCAATGAATATTGCTGCTATAATTATAAATACAAAGGTATCTTGCTGAGATTCTGTTTCCAATTCTTTGGGCATATGTAATCATTTTGTGGAGCTTCAGACAATGTAAATATTTCATTAGTAACTCTTAGAGGAATTTTATTAATAATAATGACTTCATTATTTAACATTCAATTAATGGTGTCACAAAAGCTTCAAATTCACAGAATTTCCACAAAATTGCTTTATATTATTATTTTTATAATAATATGATTTTATAATACAATATACTCTGACTATGGCTTCCTTACTTCTAACTCCACCTCCCCTACCACCCAGGTTCACACCCTACACTTTCTTTCCCTTTCTCATTGGGATACAGAAATAAACAATGATAAATAATAATATTAATATAAAATAAAAAACAAACCAGAATAAGACAAAACCAAAAAAGAAAAAGAACTGAAGAAAAAGCTCAAGAAACATATAGCTACAGGGACATACACATTTGCATACATTGATATCCCATAAAACCTTTCAAGGAATATAAAAATTTCATTGGTAATTGTTGACAGACTGATCATAATGTTTATCATAGTAGTGTCATCAATATTTAACATTCCATTAATGGAAAACCAGAAACTCTTACATGAAAAAGACCTATAAAAGTAAAAAAAAAAGGAAAAAAAATAGAAAGAAAAAAAAAAAAAAAAAAAAAAAAAAAAAAAAAAAAAAAAAAAAAAAAAAAAAAAAAAAAAAAAAAAAAAAAAAAAAAAAAAAAAAAAAAAAAAAAGGCCTGACAGAACACCACAAGAATTCAGAGAAAAAGAACCCCCAAAAAAAAAAAAAAAAAAAAAAATCAGTGAATTCTCCTGGCAATAAGTGGTTTGTATACCCATCGAGTCTCCATTGGACAAAATCAATGTTTTTCATTTGTGCAGAGTTATCATCTATAAATAGCTTCTGGGTTAATGGTGTATCTTTTTGTTCACTTCCCCTTTGATTGCTGGGAGCCCATGAGATCCAGACCCGTGCAGACCTGTTCATACTGCCAAGTCTCTGTGACTACAGGTGTGCCATAGCCCTACTGTGTTCCTCTCTGTGACTTCACGTGTGCCATAGCCCTACTGTGTTCCTCTCTGTGACTGCATGTGTGCCATAGCCCTACTGTGTTCCTCTCTGTGACATCACGTGTGCCATAGCCCTACTGTGTTCCTCTCTGTGCCTTCACGTGTGCCATAGCCCTACTGTGTTCCTCTCTGTGCCTTCACGTGTGCCATAGCCCTACTGTGTTCCTCTCTGTGACATCACGTGTGCCATAGCCCTACTGTGTTCCTCTCTGTGACATCACGTGTGCCATAGCCCTACTGTGTTCTGAAGGCCTTGTTTCCTTGATGTCCTCCATACACTCTGTTTTTTGTTTTGTTTTGTTCTTATCATCTTTCTTTCTTTATGAATGTGCTCTGATCCCCAGGGGAACAGATTTCATAGAGACATCCTGTTTAAGACTGAGTGTTTTAAGCTCTCTCTCTCTCTTTTTCTCTCTCTGTCTCTCTGTGTCTCTGTCTCTCTGTCTCTCTCTCTGTCTGTCTGTCTCTCTCTCTCTCTCTCTCTCTCTCTCTATATATATATATATATATATATATATACTGTCTTGTGGTTTTCTCTGTTCATTCTCATTTACTTCAGGAGCAAGCTTCTCTGATGATGGCCAGGAAATACACACCTACCTATGAGTATAACAGAAAGCCACTGGGAGTCATTTTATTGCTATATTCCATTAGCAGAACAGTAGTATTTGGTTTTAAACTAGGTCCATGCCCTATCTAGTCTCAGGTTCTAAGCTACATGAGCAGTGTCAAGAATGGGTTCCATCTTAGACAGTGGGCCACAAATCCAATGGGATATTATTTGCTTAGTTCCACAAGCCTTGTGCCATTATTTTACTAGTGCCTTTATTGCATCTTTATATACTGATCACAACTGTGAATTGAAAGGTTTGTACCTGGGCTGATATTTACCTTTCTCTGTTGGTAGCTGCATAGGACTTTCCAGTACCATGAACACTATTCAGTAGGGGTGAAGGCTCTAAGTGGGCAGTGGCTCAGTGTTCAATGGGTTGTGTAGGTGTTGCCTTGAGTGATAAACTATTACTATTACTTTTTGGAGCACAACTAATTGCCTTTTCAAATAGCCTGGGAAAGTTCAGTGGTTCCCATGGAGACCTTTTCACAACCACTAGATAAATATTACTTATTCTAGCCACTGGAGTTTTCAGGAAGTGTAGAGAGATGTCCAGTTGGGAACCTGTCTTCCCTGTTATTTGGTAATTGCATTATGCCTTTTGATCACCTAAGTGTGTGTGTGTGTGTGTGTGTGTGTGTGTGTGTGTGTGTGTGTTAGGTTTCCACACCTCTCAAATGGCCCTTAGTTTTGCTGACATTACTTGTACTCTTTCCTTTCCTCTCTTCTTCCTTCCCATTTTCTTCCTTCTGTTTTCCTTCCCTCTCACCCATTCATAACCACCTATCATTATTTCTCCTTCTGACAGCGATCAACATGACCCCTTGTCCTGCACTCGATATGATGCCTAACCTCTGTGGTTATATGTTTATATGGACTGAAAATTGACTGAAAACCGCTATTGAAGATTTAACAGATAGCATCCAGATCAATGCAAATATATACTATATTGGTATTTTGGGGTTTGAGTTACTGCTCTTTGAATTTTTAAATTTTAGGTCTATCCCATTGCCTGCAAAATTCCTGATTTCATTTTTTAACAGCTGAGTAATATTCTCTTCTGTAAATATAGTATATTTTTTTGTCCATTCACCTATTGACAGACATTTAGTCTGTTTTGAATCTCTGGCTATTGTGAGTAGAATTGTTGCCATCCAAATGGATATGAGAGACTATGCCATTGTGGTTTTATATTTTTTTATTATTTGAGAATTTTCTACAATTATACAATGAAATATGAGCATATCCCTTCCTCCCTATATCCCCTCCCTGATAATTTCTCCAATATGTCCTCCTTCCTATCTCATATCTTCTTAATTCCCACTTTTCATCAATAAACTTCTAAGTATAATCAGCACAGTCTATATGTACATGGATGTAGGGATACCCACTGGAACACTGGGAACCTCCCAGTTACCACATCTTCAAAACATAAAAGTTCTTCCTCCACTATTGACTATCCAATGCCAATAGATCCTCTGTGGGCATCTGGCTTAGAAATACCTCATGTATGCTAGCACTTTGACTATTGCCCTTGTGTAGGTAACCATAGCTTCTGTGAATTCATGAGTGTGATGGCCACATCAGGTCTGAAGACAGCATTCCCTCCTCTCCGTTGGTTGGTTCTTATATTCTCCTTGTCTCCTCTTCGATGTTCACTGCGCTGTGGTGGTGGGAGTTAATACAGAAGTGCTATTTAGAATGAAGCACCCTGTTTCTTATTCTCAGATCTTTGCCCATTTCAATATCCCTTTACTGACTATTGTCTACTACCAAAAGAAGATTCTCTTACCAAGGATGCGAGCAGCCCAGGTCTATGTATTTAAGAGTAAATATTTAGAAGGCAATTTGACAGCATGACTATTTAGCAAAATAATAATAGTAGGTTCTGTTTCCTGTGCTATGGGCTTTTTATCAAGATCAAAGCACCAGATTTGAAATTCCCTCCTGTAGATCAGGCCTCATATCCAAACAGAAAGCAGTTGTGATCCTATTGTACCCGTACTCTGCCTGGCAAGTCAGTATTGCAGCATGCTGGATCCAGTGCTGGGGAAGACCATTAAAGTTCTTTCTCTCCTAGAAGCTCGAATATCTTCTTTGACACTGTGAAAGCTAACCTGCAGAGAGGAAGGTCCCCAGTTGGTTTGGGATTGATTTTTCTGTGTCCTTCAGTTGAAGTCGGTAGTATCTTTAGCAATAGGGTTTTACTGTATAGTTAGAAGTGAGGGACCAAGGTTACTGCCAATAAACTGTGCTGATTTGGAGACTTCTGGGACCTCCCTAACTAATTATTTGTAAGGAAATATCTCATGCCTTGTAATGCAAGTTTTATTTAATAACTCATGTATTCTGGGAGAAACACTGTCTACTCACATGGGCAAATTCTTATTTGTTTAACTTTGTATTTTTCTAATGGAGACTATTCAGCTGTTTATGCATGCATGTTTACTATTGCATAATTTCTTTTAGAGTCATGTCTATACAAATTCTTACCCATCTTTTCTGACATCAGAGTTTTGAAACAGTATTTTTCTATGTACTGCAGGCTGTCTTTGTGATGTTCCAGTTTGGATCTAAAAGAAAATTGTGACAAAGACATACATAACCATCCTCAAATATTAGCCTGTATTTATGCCAATTTATTTTTGCTACTAATTTCCAGGAAAATAGTGGAGTAGTGGTGACATACACCTCTAGTTATAACACACTGGAGACAAGGGCAGGCAGATCTCTGTGAGTTCAAGGCCAGGCAGGACTACAGAGTGAGTTTTAGGACAGCCATGTAGGTTACACAGAGAAACTTTGTCTCCAGAAAATAAAAAGAAAGAGTTTCAGAAATTTTTGTTTAATATTACATAATTTGCAAGTATTCTCTCCCATTTTATTATGTTGATAACATCTTTTGATGCCAATTTTCTTTGTATTTTTACAAATCCAATCTGTCTAATTATTCTTTAGCTATTTATTTGTTTACTTGTCTATCGTTTGGTGTTATATTCAAGAAACAGTTGCAAACAACTGACATTTTTCTTTCTATTTTGAATATTGGTGGATGCTCAAACCAGGAACCCCTCCCCCCCCAAAAAAAAATAATGCTCCATCACTGAACTTTGTCCCCAGACCTATTATGAGTTTTTATTCATTTATTTATTTATTTAATAAAATAAAGTCTTTTTTAATCTATGTATCCCCTTGCTCCCCCTCCCTTCTCCCTCCCAACCCCTCCTGGTTAGACTTCAGCCTCCCTCCTCCCCACCACCTCATCCCCTCCCCAGAAAGGACAAGAGGTCCCAAGGTGGATCAGCTCAGCTTCCACTCCAGACAAGTCTGATTTCCCCATCCTGATATCCAGACTGGGATAGGTGCTCCTCTGGAGGGAATGGGCTCCGAAGTGCCAGTCAACACATAGAAACACAGTCTGAACCCTCCCCTTGAGGCTCCACTTATGTTCATGTCAGTGGACAGTTGCCTATCCTTGGAGGGCCTAGTTCCTTTTTCTGATGGTTCCCTGGTGGCTGTTCTTGATTCAGTGAGCTCCCCAGAGTTCCAACCAGCTAATAGATTGCCATTTAAAATTTCTTTTTATGTTTTGATCCATTTGCACCAATTTTAATAAAGTATTAAATAAAATCCCAACTTCATTAATTTGCACATGTATACAAAGTTTTCTCAGAAATATTTCTTGAGTGTTTTTTTTTTTCTAGACAATAATTTTGGTACCATTCTTCAAAACAAGTGGACTGTACACTTGAGGACCTCTATTTGGATTTGCTGTGTAAATACTTATATTCTAAGTTTCTGTCTTTCTGTCATACTAGTCTGCTTTGGATTTGGAAATTTGTGATAACTTGTATTGTTTTTGCATTAGTTTGTCGCTCTGGTTACTTATTAATTTCTTTCTACAGATTTGTTCATTTGGAAGCAGTGAAATTGTTAGAGGGGGCTACAGAAATACGATACACATGATGAGACTGGAATTGATGACAATAATGCAAAGGTTTTCTTTTATAAGATACGGTGCTGAGGGAAGCACTGATGCCGAAGATAACTTATGTCTGAGCGATGCAGACAACGCAAATGCCAGAAGTAAGTGTGCTCCCTCTATCTTCAATTAGCCATCCAGAAATGCTATGGCAATGAGGATGGGGAGATGGGTCCATGGGTAAAAGCACTTTCTGTGCTCCTGTGAGGACCTGAGTTTAATCCCTAGGACTCCTGCAAAGCAGGCATAGTGGCATGCTTTTGTAAATCTCAGGGCTCCTGATATGTGATGGGAGGCAAAAACAGGAGAAACTTGACAGAAGAATCGAGAGCCCCATAACTGGAGTATGCACATATAAACAACAAGAGACCCTGTTTCAAGTAAGGTGGAAAGCAAGTATTAATACCAAAAGTTTTCTTTTGAACTCTAAACGTATTGTAACATGTACCTGTCTGAGTGCATATCAAAGAGAATGTCCATGTGTGAATGTGTGCACACAGCTAACATATATCATACACACACTGACAGAAAAAAAAGAAATACACTGGTGCTGGTGAGATGGCTTGCTAGTTAAGAGCTCTTGCTGCTGTTACAGATTGACTTCCAACACTCACTTTTTGTGTAATTCCAGCTACAGGGGTCACTCCTCCTATCAGACACATAAATCAAAATTAACAATAAGGCCTACTTTTTACTATGTGTTTGGGAATTATTAAAATGACACTGTCTACAAAGAAAAGTAGTTTAGTATTTTTGGAACCAGCACCAATTCCTAAGAGCTATTGAAGATATAAACAAGTGTATGATATAGTCTTTGGAATAGAAGAATGGAAACTAATGAAGTTAAATAGGACTAAGTACTTAAATGGATCATAAACATGGAAAAAGACAACTCAAGAGTGACAATCCTAGCACTTGGAGGCTAGGATGGTGATTGAACTCAGATCCTGCTCACTGAAGTCATCTTTCAGAGGGCCAGCTGTATTCTCTTTCAGTCTGGTACTGTGTACTCAGAATCCTTTCAATCTCATATAAAATTTAACCTAAGTTTTTTTTTTTTTTAATTTCCACAAAGAAGGCAGTGGAGTTTTAATATCTTTACATTGAATCTTTCAGATGATACTCATACCTTAAGTCTTCCAACTCATAACCATTAAATATGCTACCATTTGTTTATGTTTTCCTCAGTTTCTTCTGACAATATTGTGGGGTAATACTCCTGCACACTGAAAAAAATTTGTTACTTGTAATAAAATGCTGATTGGCCAATAGCTAGGCAGAGAGTAAAGTTGTGCAACCAGACTAGAAAATTTCTAAGACAAGGAAAGGCAGAGGCACAATCTTCATCTAGAGGCAGAGGGTGCAAGGTTAGAATGGCACACTGAAGAAAAGGTACCAAGCCATGAGGCTACACACAAATATAATTATGAAATAATTCAAATATGAAAACTAGTTAGTAATAAGCTTGAACTACTGGTCCAGCAGTTACCATGAAATTGAGCCTCTGAGTTAATTATTTTATAAGCACCTATGGGACTGGCCAGGAAACTTCAGACTACACAATATACTTATTTTTTCATAGGTGGCACAATTAGCTTCAGTTATCAAGTTGACTCATCTAGTAGTATAAACCTAAACTGAAAAAGTGCCTGAAATCAGATTTACACGTGGGCCTGTGGGCATGTCTGTGAGGCATCTTATTTATTGCTAATGGATAGAGAAGAGCCTAGCCCACTTTGAGTGATACTATTATGGGCAGGTAGCCTGCATTGTACAAGAATGCTGGCTGAGCATGATCTAGAAAAAGGAAGCCATTAAGCAGTACTGAAGAAAATGGGTTAAGGTAACATATTATGAATCTGAAGAGATAACCAGAATAGTCTTGCTGAAGAAGGAAGACTTTGTGTATTTCAATACATTTCCTAATTAAAAAATAGTCAATGAACTCAGAGTTAGAATTTATCTACCTAAACACAATGGAAGCCCCCAAAATCAAAAGTCATACTCAATGGTCACTACATCAAAGATGTTCCTGTAACATGAGGAGCAAGGCAAAGTATATTTTGTCATTTCTATTTAACATAATATTGGAAGTTCTAGCTCAAAAATTAGCAAGAAAAGGAAATGAATTAATCTAAAGTGGAAAGAAAAATACATTTGATCAAAAATAAAATGATTTTATATGAGCTGCAGTCAAGCAAACAGGACCATTGCATGCATGCCTGATTATCTACACTCTTCATCACACTCTCTACACTGTAAACCTCAATCCATGTGCCAAAACCACCCATCTCCCTAACCTCAGCTGTTTCCTTTGACACAGCCTCTGGAGAACTCCATTATAAGAGCATCATGCTCCTTGAGAAACAGCCATGGAAGAGCTCTATCACAAGTGTGGCTTCCTGAGACACTGACTCTGGGGAGAATGCCTTCTGAGCTTCGGCTAAAAATCTCAATTGCTCCCTGAGACACAGACTCCATTGCCTCTGAGATCTCCAAAATCTCCACTTGCACCAAGAGCACCTAGTAGACCAAAAACTGCTAGCTGAAACACAGACAATGCTTGCGCCAATCAGTGCAAAAATTCATTCAAAAACACGAAGAATAATATGGGACCACAATAACCTAGTGGTTTTACAAGAGGAAGACCTGAACATTCCAATATAGAAGAAACAGAGAAAAAAAAAACAAATTTAAGAATATCTTTATAAAAATGACAAAAATCTTTAAAGAGGAAATTAAAGAAAAAATGAAAAAATTCCTTAAGGAAATAGAGGAAAAGCAAAGCAAAAAGTTGGAAGAAAACAATACATCTCTTAAAAAAAGACTACAGAACCATGTGCACATAAATTCTTCTAGTCCTTTGCCAAAATTTAAAGCTCAAACTAAAAATATCTTCTGAGAGCCAGAAAGAAATTGGTATATTTCATGTCCTTAAGAAAACACTTCATTAAAAATAAAAAGTTCACAAAACCCCTTTTACTCATTTTGAGAGCAACAAATGCTTTAAATAAAAATATAAAATACAAAAAGACTAGAGAACCAAGAAAATGCCATCAAACTATTGACAGAAACAGTGAAAGACTTAAAAACTAAAATAGATGCAATAAAGAAGACACAAACCAAGGGAATGCTGGAAATGAAAAGTTTGAATAAATGAACAGGAACTATAGATGCAAGCATAACTAACAAAATGCAAGAGATGGAAGAGAGAATCTCTCACGTGGAAGATACAATAGACGTCAATCAAAATTTTAAATTAAAAAACAAAAACACAACACAAAAATCCAGAAAATCTGGGACACCATTGAATGGCAAAAATTTAAGAATAACAGGAGTAGAAGAAGGAGAAGAATACCAGCTCAAAGAAACAGAAAATATATTCAACAGAATCATAGAAAAAAAGTTTCAAACCTAAAAGGAATATGCCTATAAAGATACAAGAAGCTTATAAAAGACATAATAGACTAGATCTCCCCAAAAAGTCTTCTTGCCACATACTAATCAAAACAGTATACTTACAGAATAAAGAAAAAAATTTAAGAGCTGCAAAGGAAAAAGGCCAATTAACTTACAAAGGCAGACCAATCAGAATAACACCTTGTCTTTTCAATGATGACTGTGAAACTTAGAAGGTCCTGGACAGATGCTATAAAGACACTAAGAGACCAAGGTTGCCATCCCAAACTACTATACACATAGACATGGTATGAACTCACTTCTAAGTGAATTTTAAACATAAAGCAAAGGATAACCAGGCTACAATCAACAAATCCTGAGCAGCGAGGCTACAGAAGGAACTTAAGAGAGAGATTCATGAATTCCCCTGGGAAGAAGAAATAGAGAAGATCTACTGAGTAAATTGGAATCATTTAGGGAGAACGGTGCAAGAAATCAAGAGAGAATGAGATGGTTGAGTGGGAGGGGCAACAGAGAAGGAGAACAAAAAAAAATGAAATAGCAGTGGTGGGTATAGGAAAAAAATCTTTTAAAATAAATAAATAAAGATAAGTGAAAAAATGACCTTATATGAAAAAAATCCCAAATGAATACACAGACAAAAATAATTTTAGAATACAATAATAATTACCGATTGCACTTTATACACTCACATTCTAAAGGGAATTATGAACACACTTGTATTTATAATAGTAGCAATAAAGATGAACACTCTGGCATTAAGCAGGAGAGGAAAGACCTAATAATTGCTGTAGTTTACTTTTTATTATGATGAAACACTGGTCAAGACCAGCCTGGGGAGGTAAAGGGACATTAGCCTTCTGGTTACAGTTCATCAGTTGAGAGGCCAAGATAGGAACCTCAGATAGATAGGACTTAGGCAAATACATACCATGGAAGAATAGTTATGATTACATTTATTTCACTTAGTTTTTGTATTTTGAATTTTATGTATCTATGGTCTAGTGTTTGTGATTTCTATTTTCCAAGCTTCATATTTAGTTTGCTGATTTTACCATTTTGTAAATTGCAAATAAGTTATCATTCTGTATTGGGTTTATCATTTGCATTTCTTCATTAACTCTTTTTTTTTATTTGTTCTGCCACATTTCATACACTTTGCTATATTAAGTTATTATTTTTAATTTCTCTCATGAGTTCAGTTTGTGACTCTTTGTTCTTAAGTCTGTATTGTTTAATTACCACAAATTAGAGATTTTGTTTTTCCAGTTTTACTTCTGATATTTATTTCTAACTTTGTCCTGTTCTGGCAAAAGAGAAGTATGTGTGCGTGTGTGAGGGGGAGTGTTCTTTTACTTTCTTTTATTTAAAAGGTGTGGTTTTTTTTTAACATACCCACCACTGTTTCCCCTCCCCCTCCCCTCTTCCCAGTCATTCCCTAGCTTCTCCCCATTCCCTCTCCCCATCCATTCCTCAGAGAGGATAAGAACTCCCAGGATGAGTTAATGCAGTCCTGCATAATCAGTAGAGGTTGAACCAAACCCCTGTGTCCAGTATCAAAGCTGAGGAAGGTATTCCTCTGTATAGAATGAGCTCCAAGAAGCTAGTTCATGTACTAGGAATAAATTCTGGTCCCACTGTCAAAGTCTCTATACACTGCCCACACCATTTAGCTGTCCTCCACTTTCAGAGGGCATAGTTCAGTCCCATGGAGATTCCCTAGCTGTCAGTTCAGAATCAGTGAGCTCACAATAGCTCCAGACAGTTGTCTCTGTGGGTTTCTCCATCATGATGTTGACCCTTTTGCTCATGTAATCTCTTTTACTACTCTTGCCTGGACTAGGGGCTTGACCCATTGCTTAGCTGTGGATCTCTGCATCTGCTTCCATCAGTTGCTATATGAAGGTTCTATAACGACAATTAGAGTGACCATCAATTTGATTACAGGGGATGGTCAGGTTAGGCACCCTCTTCATATTGCTTAGAGATTTAGGTGGGGTCATGTTTGTGGGTTCTTGGGTATTTTCCTAGCACCTTGTTTCTCTCTAACTCCACAATTGCTCTATTTACAGATCTCTTCTGTTGTCCTAGTGTCCAGAGATGAGAGTATATAATGCTACTGGGTAATATTCTGTATGACTGTTCATTGCAGTTAGCTTGCTGAGTTTAATCCTGTACGAATTTGTAACATGTGATATATTTTTATGTCCATTACTGAGGTGGGTTATTGAAATCTGAAGCTATTATTGTGAAGCTTTTTATGTGGTACTTCAAGTATTCCAGCTTTTGTTCTGCATATGTTTTCAGTCACAGAAATATTTTCATCTACTCTACCCAACTGAGTTTTTATCAGCTTATGATGTACTTTTTGCCTCATAACTTCTGTTATTTAAATTCTGTTTTGTATGATATTACCAGTCTCTTTTTGTGCTTTTTTGCATGAGATATCTTTCACCTATTTTTTACTTTCAATCTATTTTTTTTTCAGTGTACCTAAAGTGACTTTTTTGAAAGATAGAAAATAGGTAATTTATTCTTTCATTCGCTGCATAAAGTCTTAAGATACATTTTATCAATATCAAAAATACAGTGATGTTTTAAGCTTTTGGAAAAAAAGTTATATTTTAACATGTGACATGAAACTGTTTTAGATGCAAACATTTTAAACAAGAAGAAAATAATATGATAGAATGCATACCTTTAAAGAAGATTCAGGTCTGAGGGGATGGCTTAATGGGCAAAGTGCTTCTCATATACACATGAGAACTGAATTTTGGGTCTATAGTACCATGTAAGTAAGAGATGGATATGTTTGCAAGCTCATAACTTTAGTTCTCATGATCAAGACAGGGGTTTCCTGGAGCAATCTAACTAAAATAACAACTGAGCTCTGAATTTCAGTGACAGACCTGCCTCAATATATAAGGTAGAGAAAGATCCAACAGAGAAGACGTTCAACATCAATGTTTGATCTGAATACACACATACATTTGTACCCAATCAAATGTGAAAACACAGAGAAACATGAACATAGGCATGCACACACATCCTACACCCGTATCAACACAAGGAAAATTAAAATAGAGTAGAAATAATTATTAGGATTATACATGTCCAACATTTTTTAATGGGCATATCTATCATTTTGTTTTTAAGTAGTTCATATTTTTATATGTGATGTCCATATTTCTACTGCCATGGGTATGTTAATATAATTCTATTTAAGTTTATATTGCATGTAGTCTATATTGTATTTTTCAAATAGTGTCAATGTTTTAATGTGAATTATATTGCTTGTAGTTGGATATGGTGGTTTGCATCTTTAGTTCTAGCACTTGGGAGGCAGAGGCAGGGGGAATTTCTAAGTTAGAGGTCAGCCTGGTCAACAAAGAGAGTTCCAGAGTTCCAGGACAGCGGGAGCTTCACAAAGAAATCCTGTCGTGAAAAACTGACATGTAAGTATTTATTCCAGTTTGTGTTGTTTAGCTAAACTTGGAAGTGGATCTGCTAAAAGCTGACGTTTTATTTGCAGTGTTCATTCTTTGGGGGGCAACCTTTTGAAATTAATTTTGCTCTTTGGGGATGGAGAGGTGGCTCAGAGGTTAAGAGCACTGGCAGCTCTTCCAGAGGTCCTGAGTTCAATTCCCAGCAACCACATGGTGGCTCACAACCATCTATTATAGTGAGATCTCATGCCCTCTTCTGTATACTGTATACATAATAAATAAATAAATCTTTAAAAAAATTTACTCTTTGATAACATACGTAATTTTAGTGTGTCCATAGTTAAATTCAGTGAGTGATAAAATAAACAAACAGACAATATCCTCTAAACTTGGAAAGGAGATTTGTAGGGATAAGAGTGGGTTGACAGTTTAGAAAGGAGCTCAGATAGTGTGTTGGGTGAGAATAATCAGAATGCATAATGCATGTTACGCATGCATGAACACAATAGCCTAAGTTTTGTTGTGGGGAAGTCTGAATAACCACTCTTTCTAAAGCCTGCCTGCTGTGAAAAGTTTCAATGTTGATTTTCTTTTTCTACATTCATTTTGCTGACTCTCTGGAAACCCCTGTTTACCCAGCACACATAGAAAGATTATTTCAAACATGGGATTATTGATTCTACTGAGTCAAGCTGTTATGTGAAATGTAAGACACTGGATAAATTTGAATAAGTTTTTTGATCAAGAAACATGAAAATTCTTTTACTCCTAATTCTTTGCCAGTAAAGTTTCTTGATTAAAAAGCTAAAGATTAGGGCTCCGGTTCCTGTTCCAGGACCGGGTGCTGACTGCAGAGCCTGTCTCAGAGCTCTCTGGAGCAGATGGAGATAAACTCTGCCTGTCATGGTCACCCAAGCTGCCACTGAGGGAATTCGCAGGGCTACCCACCTCCAACTGAGCAATCAGATAAGGACTGGGGTCCCTGTAGGACAGACTCAGACCCTGCCCAGAGGTGAGGAGGGGTCAGCAGGCCCCAGCACCTGTATCCCTGCCAGGGAGAAGAGACTTGAGCTCCCATTGGTTCTGGTTCTGGTTCTGGTTCCGGTTCCCGGACCCGGTGCTGTCTGCAGAACGTGTCCCAGAACACCCTGGAGCAGGCAGAGATAAACTCTGCCTGTCACTGCCACCAGTTGCTGCTGAGGGAGTTTGCACAGCCGCCACCCTGCCTCTAATTGGTCAAACAGAAAAAGATTGAAGACTTGAAATTCAGTCCCCTGCACAGTGCAAAAGTAGTGATTGAGCAGATCTTTTCCTCAGACGTGACAGGAGGCACACAAGGCCAAGTGCCACAACTGACCAGAGGCTACCTAATCATGAAGCACTGAAGCCATGGGCAGACGCCAGTGCAAAAATTTACATAATAATATAAAGGACAACAACTTAAATCCAGAAGAAAGTGGCGATCCTACAAATACAAGACCTGAACTGAGCAATGAAGAGGAAGCAGAAGGAAGGATCACCAAAAATTTCATTGAAGCTCTTAAAGAAGATATGATAAGCAGCAGCCGGGTGGCTTTGCTGGCTCGGGCCTGTAACCCCAACAGGCTGGAACCGGAGAAGATATGATAAATAGGCTTAAAGAAATAGAAGAAAATACAAACAAAAAATTGGAAGAGATGAACAAATCTATGAAAGAAACATGCCAAGAACTAAAAGCTGAAATAGAAGCAATAAAAAAGGCACAAAATGAGGCAAAGATGGAAATAGAAAATCTGAAGAAAAAAACTGGAACCACAGATACAAGCATAACAAACAGAGTTCAAGAGATGGAAGATAGAATCTCTGAAGTGGAAGATTCAGTAGCTCAAATGGATATATCAGTCAAAGAAAATAGTAAAGCTAAAAAAGCCATAACTCAAAATGTTCAAGAAATTTGGGACACCATGAAAAGACCTAATTTGAAAATAATAGGAATAGAAGAAGGCGAAGAATACCAGCTCAAAGGCACAGATAACGTTTTCTTTTTTTTTTTTTCCTTTATTTTGTATTTATTAAAAAAAAAACACAGTAAAAA
>PVIH01021983.1:0-28312 GCA_004025045.1 Sigmodon hispidus | reverse complement strand
AATAATGCTGCTATGAACATAGTTGAGCTAATACCTTTGGAGTGTGAATGTGCCTCTTTAGGGTATATACCCAGAAGTGGTATTGCTGGGTCCTTGGGGAGATTGATTCTCAATTTTCTGAGAAACCTCCACATTGCATTCCAAAGTGGCTGAACAAGCTTACACTTCCACCAACAATGGAGGAGTGTTCCCCTTGCTCTGCATCCTCTCCAACATAGGCTGTCATCTGTGTCTTTTATCTTAGCCAATCTATTTGCATTTTTCTAAACACTACCATCCAGCTATGCCAACACCATTTGTTAAATATACTATTTTTTTTCCATTGAATATTTTGGGGCTCTTTGTCGAACATCAGGTGTTCACAGGTTTTTGATTAATATCTGGATCCTCAATTCTATTTCATTGATCCCCAAGTCAGTTTTTATGCCAGTAACAGGCTGTTTTTATTACTATAGCTCTATAGTATAATTTGAAGTCAAGTATGGTGATGCCTCCAGAGGATCTTTTTTTTTGAGCAAAATTGTTTCGTCAATCCTGGCTTTCCTTTTATTCCAAATGAAATTGAGTATTGTGCTTTCAACGTCCAGAAAATATTGTACTGAGATTTTGATGGGCAGTGCATTGAATCTGTAGATTGCATTTGGTAGACTTGCCATTTTTACTATGTTGATCGTACCTATCCAGGACCATGGGAGAACTTTCCATTTTCTGATATCCTCTTCAATTTCTTTCTTCTGTGATTTAAAACTTTTGTCAAACAGATTTGTTACTTCTTTGGTTATAGTTACTCCAAGGTATTTAATATTATTTGCAGCTATCATGAAGGGTAATGTTTCCCTTATTTCTTTTTCAGTTTTTTATCTATAGTGTATAGAAGGGCTACTGATTTCTTTGAGTTAAACTTGTATCCTGCTACATTGCTGAAGGTGTTTATCAGCCATAGCAGTTCCTTGGAAGAAGTTTGTGGATCTCTTATGTATACAGTCATATATATCATCTGCAAGTAGAGATAGTTTTACTTCTTTTTTTTTCTATCCCTCTAATCTCCTTTTTTCTCTTGTTGCTTTAGCTAAAACTTCGAGAACTATATTAAATAGATAAGAGGAGAGAGGACATCCTTGTCTAGTTCCTGATTTTAGTGGGATTGCTTTGAGTTTTTGTCTGTTAAGCTTGATGCTGGCTGTTGGTTTTTGTAAATTGCCTTTATTATAGGTATTCTCACTGTATTCCTGATCTCTCCAGTGCTTTTATCATAAAGGTGTGTTGGATTTTGTCATTGGCTTTTTGAGCATCTAAGGATATGATCATGTAGTTTTGTTCCTTTAGTTTGTTTACATGATGGACAATGTTTATGGTTTTTCATATGTTAAACCAGCCCTGCATTTCTGGGATGAAGCCTACTTGGTCGTGGTGGATGATATTTTTTATATATTGTTGTATGTAATTTGCTAAATTTTGTTGAGAATTTTAGCATCAATATTCATGAGGGAAATTGGTCTATAATTCTCCTTCTTTGATGAGTCTTTGAGTGGCTTGGGATTAGGGTAACTGTGGCATCATAAAAGGAATTTGGCAATATTCCTTCAGTTTCTACTGTGTGAAATAGTTGAAGGAGTAATGGTAGTAACTCTATTTGAAAGTCTGGTAGAATTCTGCTCTGAAAACGTCTGGACCAGATCTTTTATTTTGGGGGAGGCTTTTAACGACACTTTCTATTTCTTTAAGGGTTATAGGCCTGTTTAGGCAATTAATCTGATCTTCATTTAATTTTGGTAAATGGTACTTGTCCAGAAAGATGTCCATTTCTTCTAGGTTTTCCATTTTTGTGGAATACAGATTTTCAAAGTATGATCTGATAATTCTCTGGATTTCCTGGATGTCTGTTGTTATGTCCCCCTTTTCATTTCTGATTTTGTTGATTTGGACACTCTCTCTCTGATTTTTGATTAGTTTGCATAAGGGCTTATCTGTCTGAGAATGAGATAGATAAGCCCTTATGCAAACTAATCAAAGTTGGTTCTCAAAGAACGGACTCTCAGATTCATTAATTCTTTGTATTGTTCTTTTTGTTTCAATTGTATTGATTTCAACTCTAAGTTTGATTATTTGTTGCCATCTTCTCCTTCTAGGTGAGTTTGCTTCTAATTGTTCTAAGGCTTTCAGCTGAGCTGATAGCTCTCAAGTGTGGGATTTCTCTAGGTTTTTCATATAGACATCTAGCGCTATGAATTTTCCTATTAAGACTGCTTTCTTTGTGTCCCACAAGTTTGGGTATGTTATGGATTCATTTTTATTAAGTTCTAGGAAGACTTTGAATTCTTTTATAATTTCTTCCTTGACCCAGAGGTGGTTCAGCAGAATGATGTTTAGTTTCCATGAGTTGGTAGGCTTTCTTTGATTTTTGATATTGCTGAACTCTAACTTTAGACCCTGGTGGTCTAATATGTTACAAGGGATTTTTTTCCTTTTTTGTATCTATTGATATTTGCTTTATGACCAATTATGTGTTCAATTTTAGGAAAAGTTTCATAAGGAGCTGAGAAATATGTATATCCCTTTGCATTTGGGTGGAAGCTTCTGTAGATATCTATTAAGTCCATTTGCATCATAACCTTTTTTAGATTCCTTATTTCTCTGTTGAGTCTCTGTCTGCTTGACCTATCCAGGGGTGAAAATGGTATATTGAAGTCTGCCATTATTAGGGTGTGAGAATTGCTTTGGTATTCTAGCTTTAACCGTGTTTCTTTTACATAGGTAGGTGGCCTTATATTAGGGACATAAATATTCAGGTTTGAAATCTCCTCTTGACCAATTTTTCCTGTGATGAATAAATAATTACCATCCTTGTCCCTTTGAATTGCTTGTAGCTTAAAGTCTATTTTGTTAGATATTAGGATGGCAACCCCACCTTTTTTCTTAGGACCATTTGACTGAAAAATCTGTTCCCAACCCTTTACTCTGAGCTTGTGTCTGTTTTTGTGGTTGAGGTATATTTCTTTTAGGCAACAGAAGGATGGCTTCTGCTGTTGTATCCATCTTGTTAGTGTGTTTCGTTTTAAAGGAGAGTTGAGTCAATTGATATTAAAGGATATTAGTGACCATTGATTGATATTTCCTGCTATTTTTGGTGGTAACTTTTTTGTATTTCCTTTCTCTGGAATATTCTTCTGTGGGGTTATTGATTGTTTGTGGTTTCATGGGTGTATCTGGGGTCCTTTTGTTGGAAAATTCCCTCTAATTCTTTCTGTAGTGCTGGATTGGTAGATAGGTATTGTTTCAGTCTGACTTTGCCATGAAAAATCTTGTTTACTTCATCTATGGTGATTGATAATTTTACAGGGTATAGTACACTAGTTTGGCAGTCATGCTCTTTTTAGCGTCTATATAACTTCTAACCAAACCCTCTAGCTCTCATAATTTCCATTGAACAGTCAGGTGTTATTCTCATGAGTCTGTCTTTATATGTAAGTTGTCCCTTTTCTTTTGCAGCTCTTAAAATTTTTTCTTTGTTGTGTATGTTTTGTGGTTTGATTATTATGTGATGCACTGACTTTTTGGGGGGTCATTTCTATTTGGTGTTCTGTAAGCTTCTTGTATCTTTATAGGCATTTCCTTCTTCAAGTTAGGAAAGTTTTCTTCTATGATTTTATTGAGTACATTATCTGTGTCTTTGAGCTGGTATTCTCCTTCTTCTATTCCTATTACTCTCAAGTTAGGTCTTTTCATGGTGTCCCAGGTTTCCTGAACATGTTGTAATGTCTTTTTTCGTTTTAGTATTTTTTTGCCTGATATATCTATATCAGCTAATGAGTCTTCCACTTCAGATATACTCTTTTCCATCTCTTGAATTCTGTTGGTTATGCTTGTATCTGTGGTTCCAACTTTTTTCTTCACGTTTTCTATTTCCATCTTTGCCTCATTTTGTGCCTTTTTAATTGATTCTATTTCAGTTTTTAGTTCCTGGCATGTTTCTTTCATAGATTTGTTCATCTCTTCCAATTCCTTTTTATATTTTCTTCTATTTCTTTAAGGGAATTTTTTATATCTTTTTTGATGGCTTCAATGATCATCATAAAGTTATTTTTGGTGTTGCTTCCTTCTGCTTCCTCTTCATTCCTCTGTTCAGGTCTTGTAGTTGTAGAACCACCACTTTCTTCTGGAGTTACCTTGTTGTTCTTTATATTATTATATATATTTTTCCACTGGCACCTGCCCATGGCTTCAGTGGTTCATGATTAGGTGGCTCCTGGTCAGTTGTGGCAAGAGGGCTTTGTCACGCGCAACCTTGCCAGCAAGGAAAGCGCAACACCCAAGATCTTCTTTCAGCAGTTTGTTCGGGACCTTTACAATTGTTCTCTCTTTGTCCTTCTCTCTGCTTCTCCTTCTCCTTCCCTGGGAAACCCCGCCCACTGACTAGAAACTCTCAGGGCATCCAATCCCAATAAGCCATGTAGGCACAGCTCATAGGTCCACATAAGCAACAGCAAACCATGCCCCAGGCTCAAGCCAAATAAGGAGTTGTTTATCAAAAGAGAGCACTCACCCATGGGGGGTGGATGGAGGCCAGAAATCAGCACCATCTCTAGGGCACAGCAGCAGGCAGCTCTCTACATCTCCCCTTTATTTAATAATTAATAAATCAAGCAAAAGCAGCGGGCAAGAGCAGAGGCCTAACCTCCATTGTGCAAGAGGACTTGTGCTATCCCTAATCCAGGTGTCATCCACCCAGACAGGGACAGACCTGTCCGGCACCCATTTTTATGAGGACATGATAGTGGGTGCCAACCTGTATACAATTAGGTATGCTCTTCATGAAGCCTTTCCTAGGCAAAACCATGTGCAGTGCTTAGCCTCGCAACCCATGCCAAACATTACTCTTTCAAGGCAGCAAGCCAAACATGTGGGGGCTGTCCTGCCTCAATGGCGGTGAAGGCTTGAAGAATCATGGCCATGCTCCTATATTGTGTGAACCTCATTTTGCAGATGCACCACAGGTAAATCAGAATTATCAACACCATCAAGCCAGTCAGAACACCCATTCCCGCCCATTCCTTCAGATGATTGAGGGCGGTGGACATCCATCTCGTTAGTCCTTCAGCAACTCCAGGGTCCACTCGAGTTGAATTCACAGCAACTATTGCAACTCTAAACTTCTCCATGGTTGCTTCTAATTCACCTGACCAATTTCCTATAAAATAACTTGACACAACTTTAGACAAATTTGCAGCAAAGTAAAATTTTTCATACTGAATAGAAGTCACACATAGGGCCTGATACTTCCATTCGCATCCCAACTGAGCCATCTGCCAGAGGACATCAACCTCCTCTTTCACCAGGTCAATGCTTTGGTTAATCAACATCAGCCCGCCTTTAAGCTGGGCAGAAATGCCTCTTTGAATGTCTAAGGCATGGGCTACATTGCCAGACACATTGTTAAGTGTTTGAGCCATCTGGACAGTGTGACTCAGCAATGGCGGCCATGGTGGCCCCAATTGTGGCTAGGGAAATGGCTGTAACAACAACTACAGTAATACCAAAATCTCTCTTGGCTCTAAACAAGCTCATGGCATTAGGGCTTTGTACCGGGATAGGTACCCATTCCAGGGCCAATCCTTGCCCTCAAAGTCAGCATCATACTTGTCATTTCAGACCTTCCTGGTTAGCTGTTCTGGTACCCACACTGGATCTTGCTGGTCCTGCAGAAAGACACAAACAGAACCTCTTGCCCATGTAAGCAATGGATCAGGACCATGCCAGTGGCCCGTGAAAATATCCTTCCATTTCACCATGTCTCTGTGGCTAAGGATGAGAGTCATATGTCTATCTGCCGCGGAGCGACCATCAGCATCCAAATTTAAAACATTAAGGGTAAACAGAGCTATAGATAGTCTTTCTTTTGGGGTGTGGCCATGGCCTATTCCCCCTTTTTGTTTTTGTAAGCATTCCTTCAGCGTGCGATGAGCACGTTCCACTATACCTTGTCCTTGTGGATTGTAAGGCAATCCATGAGTTACTTGTACATCCATTTGCCTGCAGAATGCAGTAAACTGTGTTCCAGTATAAGCAGGGCCATTGTCAGTTTTTACCTACAGGGTCTTTCCCCAAGCTGCCCAGGCCTCTAGGCAGTACGCAATGACAATGTGTCCTTTCTCTCCTGACAAGGCAGTGGCATGCAAAATACCAGAGCATGTATGTACAGAAACATGTACATACTTTAAAGAGCCAAATTCAGAAATGTGAGTAACATCCATTTGCCATAATTTTAATGGCAAGGTCCCTCTGGGATTAACACCTAGGGAAGGTGGGTGGTGGTACACTACCCATTGAGCACAATCCAAAACTATTTGATGTGCCTCAGCTCTGGATATCTGGAACTTTCGTTGTAAGGTCTTAGCATTCATATGATATAGCTGGTGAAATTCTTGAGCTTTGACTACAGGAGAGGTAAAGAATACCCAGTCCTGTCTAGTGCACATATCCACCTTGGCATTGCCTTCACCGAGTGGACCGAGAAGGCCAGTATGAGCACGGATGTGTTTAGGAAAAAATCTCTCCTTTCGTTGCAAAATCAAGTCTTGCAAGTGGTTAAATAGGACAGCGACTGTACTGGATTATTTTATTGGTCCTGCCACTTCAAGCACCTTTAAAGCATTAACCACATAAGCTGAGTCAGATATCAAATTAAAGGCAAAATCGCATTCTTTAAACACTTCACATACTATTTGAAGTTCTACTACCTGAGGAGTACCAGGAGTAAATTGATGTTGAACTGGTTGTTTGCCTTGCACCATATAGGCACCTACTCTTGTTTTGAGCCATCAGTGAATACATTGACAGCTCCCACCACCAGCTCTGCAGTGGTGACCTTGGGAAAAATTATGGGGTGCTCCTTAAAAAATGTCAGAGGATGTCGTGGGTAATGATTATCTATTTTTCCAGCAAAGGTACAGCGAAGAATTGCCCAACCATCAACAACAGCACACAGGCTGTTAACTTGTACTGCTGTGTATGGCACAATTATTATGGCTGGTGCATGCCCAAAAAACTGAATGGATTGTTGGATGCCATTCTGAGCTAAATCAGCTACTGCTGTAGGGTAATGTTCTATACTTTTACTAGACGATACCTTTGGGTGTATCCACAACAGTGGACCTGATTGCCATAGTACCCCTGTGGGCTGTCTGAATGTGGGTAAAAGGCATAAGGCAAAATCTTTTCCTTCCTCTATCCTATTTAGGCAAGCATCCTGCAACCTCTGTTCAACTAACTGCAGTGCCTTTCTGGCTTCCACTGTCATCACTCGTGTGGAGTCTAAAGCCGACTCTCCTTTCAGAATGTCATAAAGGGGTTTCAATTCACAATTTGCAATCCTAAGATATCCTCTAATCCAATTAATATCTCCCAACAGCTCTTCCTCTGAGTCTATAGACTCAGGAGTTTCTATATCAGCAAGGTTGGGGTACAACTCTCCCCCTTCACTCTGTCCTTCTTCACTGTCTGCCCACTCCGATCTCTCCTCCCAACATCTCCAAGGTGGCCTGTTATCAGCTTCAGGTGGCCTTGGCAAATGGAACCACACCTGCCTAGAACCAATCCATAGGTTTTGTTCTTCCATGGAGACAAAAGCAGAAACTCTTTTCCCAAGTAACGTATTCTTATAAACAGATTTCAAAGTCAGGATATCTTTAAAGTATATGCATTTTTTAACTTAGCAGCCTTAGTAATCAGTTGTCTCTCTGCAGTTAGCTCCTTAAAAGTTAAAAAATTACAAGAAAATGCAATAACCAGAATCCAGACTCTGTCTATCTGCCATCTTTATGTGGCTTTTTTTTAATCTTTATTTCCTTCCCGGTTTAGAGGTTTTGAGAGTCTAAATCTGTTTTATTGAGAATTCTAAATCATTTTTCAACTCAAAGATCTTTTAAAATGTTGCTATCACTTTAAATGCTGACTCCACCCCTCTTGGCTGCTTTTCAATCTGGTATAGGAACATATGAAACTCTCCCACTGCTAGCAAGCAGAGCAGACTCAGAAAAACCTTAATGAAGCAGCTCCTTAAGAGCCAAAGGAATTGGATGTGAGGTTGAAGACCCCATCCATGTATAACCTTTAATTCCTACCTTAAAAATCTTCTCGGAGCTCTTACCAAAACAGACCCAGCTTTGCTAATGCTTTTACTTTCACTTTGATCTCAAGTTTGCAACTGCTGTTGCTTTCACTTTAAGCCTAAATTTGCAACTGCTGTTACTTTCATTTTAAGCTCCAGGTTGCCGTGCATCCTTTAAGCTAAAGTTTGCCTTGAGTCCACAGCTACAAGAGGTTACACTCACTCGTCAGTGAGCTCCCTCTTCTCCGCCTTATCTACAGGTCGGAGCTACCTGCTTTGATTGTGGATCCCAATTTACCTGGGACTTACCGGTCGATCCCCTGACTGCAGAAAGTTCTGATGCCTGAAGGTCACAGGAGTTGCTCTCCCCGTACGGGCCACCACTTGTCGCGCACAACCTTGCCAGCAAGGAAAGCGCAACACCCAGTATCTTCTTTCAGCAGTTTATTCGGGACCTTTACAATTGTTCTCTCTTTGTCCTTCTCTCTGCTTCTCCTTCTCCTTCCCCGGGAAACCCTGCCCACTGACTAGAAACTCTCAGGGCATCCAATCCCAATAAGCCATGTGGGCACAGCTCATAGGTCCACATAAGCAACAGCAAACCATGCCCCAGGCTCAAGCCAAATAAGGAGTTGTTTATCAAAAGAGAGCACTCACCCACGGGGGCTGGATGGAGGCCGGAAATCAACACCATCTCTAGGACACAGCAGCAGACAGCTCTCTACAGGGCTTGTGTGTTTCCTGTTGCCTCTGAGCAAGTTGTCTGCTCAGTCTCTGTCTCTGCTCTGGGCGGGGATCTGAATTTCATATCCTTAGTCTTTCTCTGCTGATGCAGTTGAGGACAGGGTTGCAATGACATGCCCCCTCTTTTAGGTGCAGCTGGAGGAGCCCCTCACAGCCAAACTCTATTCCTGTCTGCTAAGGAGTGTGTGCAGACATGCACCACTGACAGATTCTGGTCTTGGGACTGGAACCTGAAATGGAACACAATTCTCCATGGTAGGGATTCAGGCACTGGGGCCTGCTGATCTCACCTCTTCTCTGGGAAGAGTCTGAGTCAGGATTTTAAAGTCCTCAGTCTTTCTCTGTTGAAACAGTTGGAGGCATGGTGGCCATGCAAGTTCTCTTGTTTTAGTAACAGCTGGAGGAAATCTCACAGCCAAAGTGTATTCCTGTCTGTTTAGGAGTGTGTTGAGACATGCACCAGAGACAGAACATGGTCCTGGAACCGGAACTATCTCACTCAGGATGATTATTTTTCCAGTTCCATCAGTTTGCCTACAAATTTAAGAATGTCTTCTTTTTTCTGCCGAGTAGTACTCCATTTTTACAAATCCATTTTTTAGTTAAGGGGCATCTTGGTGCTTCTCAGGTTCTGGCTATTAAAAACATTTCTATGAACATAGTTTAGCAAATAGTAGTATAAATTTTCATCATTTAGGTATATGCCAAAGAGTGGTGTTGCTGGATCATGATATAGATTGACTATACGTTTTCTTAAAAAAAAAACTGGCATACTGATTTCTAAATTGGTTGTACAAGTTCACACTGTCACCAGCAATGAAGGAGTGTTCCCCTTACTAAATATTGTTTCCAGGGCAGGCTATCATCTGTGTTTTTATCTCTGCCATTGTGATAGGTGTAATATGGCACCTCAAAGTTGTTTTGAATTGCATTTCTCTAATGACTAAGGATGTTGATCACTTTCTTAAAATGTATTTTGGGCCCTTTGAGATTCTTCTGTTGGAAATTTTCTGTTTAGATCTGTACTTCATTATTTATTGGATTACTTGGTATTTTCATGTCTAGTTTCTTGAGTTCTTTTTATATTTTTGAGATTAGCCCTCTGTCCCATGTAGGATTGGTGAAGATCTTTTGACAATCTGTAGGCTTTTGTTTTGTCTTATTGGCTGGGTCCTTTGCTTATAGAAGCTTTTTAGTTGCAGGATGTCCCATTTATTAATTGTTGCTCTCAGTGTCTGTACTACTGGTTTTATATTAAGAAGTGGTCTCTTGTGCTGATGTGTTCAAGGCTATTTCCCACTTTTTAATTTTTTTTTTATTTTGAATGAAGTCTCACTTTTTATCCTTGTATCCCCTTGTTCAAACTCCCTTCCCACTCCCAACCCCTCCTGGTCACTCTACTCCCCATCTCCAGGTTCAATTTAACATGATTTATGTTGTGCTAATTGATTCACATGGACTTGAGTTTTGTGCACTCTAATAGGTATGGATCTACTTGCATTCTTCTACTTGTCACAATCTAGTTATGCCAGCAACATTTGCTAAAGATGCTATCTTTTTCCATTGTATATTTTTGGATTTTTTGTCAAAAATCAGGTATTCATAGATGTCTGGATTAAAGTCAGTGTTTTAAGTTCAATTCATTTGATGCATGTGTCTGTTTTATGCCACTATCAAGCTGTTTTTATTAATATAGTTCTATATGGAGATTAAAACTTGGGAAGATAATAACTTCAGAACTTCCTTTATTGTACAGGATTGTTTTGACAATCCTGAGATTTTTGTTTTTCCATATAAAGTTGAACATTTTTCTTTTGAGGTCTGTGAAGAATTTTGTTGGAATTTTGATGAGGATTACATTGAATTAGATTAGATTAGATTAGATTGCTTTTGGTAAGATTGCCATTTTTACTGTGTTGATTTTACCTATTCAAGAGCATGAGAGATTTTTTCTCTTTTCTGACATAGTATTCAGTTTGTTTTTTTCTGATATCTTCTTTAATTTCTTTCTTCAACAACTTTAAGTTCTTGTCATTACAGATCTTTCACTTCTTTGGTTAGAGTTACTGGAATATATTTTATTTTACTTGTGGCTATTGTAAAGAGTGATGTTTCCCTGATTTTTTTCAGCCCACTTATCATTTGTATATTGAAGAGCTATTGATTTTTTTGAATTACTCTTCTGTCCTTCTACATTGCTGAACTATAAACTGATTCTTGCAAGGCATGTGTAGAGAAAGAAGAAATCTTTGAAAAACTTCCCAGAACATTTTGTTATTGTATTGCTTCCTTTTATACTGTTAATTAGAATTTGTGTTATAAATTTATTTTGACTGATATTAAGGTAGCCATTTGAAAGATGAAATTGACAATAAGAATATTGGTAGATAATTACTGTTCCTTCAGTTAAAGTCATTATTGTGATTGAAAAAGTTTTCTTTTGTAGGTTTTAAAATTTTCTCCCTCACTGCTGCTTAGGGCATAATCAGTTATTACTTTCCTGACAAGTATTAGCCTTGTTGTAATTTACCATAGGCTGACAAGTGCTGAAATTCGTTCTCACATGTATGTGCATTGAAGCACACAAACACTATTTTCATCTATGTTATCCAGTGTTTATTGTGATATATTATTTTAGCCTACATGTTGATAGAAAAATTATATTTAATCATGCCTTCCATAACTGTAAATATTGTTTTCCCTTTAAATCAGCATTATCATATAGTCTATTTTATATTCAAGTTGCTGACATAATACTTGTATTATTAAAATAAAGATTTTCATACATAATTTACTTTTAAAAATAAACAGATTAATAAAAATTAATCTTGGAATGAAGATTAATTAGCAATATCACTACATAAATTGTTTAGTGATAGAAGAGGAAAAATGTCAGTAGATCAATTTTAGTGTAAGCTAGTTATATCTTATTTCAAATGAAATATAAAAGCTGCTGTTTGTATACCAAGGTAGCACTACTGACATATAAATTACTCCATTACTGCTAGAGAAATAAGGTCAAGAGAAACTTTTTTGTTTTTACTGAAGGTCAATTATGATGCATTTTATTTGAAATATGAAAACTCCTTTTATACACAGGGAGTAGTACTGGCATTCCATCATATGGCCTTGTAATAATGCAATGAGTACTTAACCAATGACTCAGCTTTTGTCATTATATGAAAGATCGTTTTGTTAATTTATAAAATAAGCTTTTTTATACATGTATCCCCTTGCTCCCCTTCTCTTCCCTCCTCCCAATCCCTCCTAATCAGTCTTCAGCCTTCCTCCTCCACAACCCCTCCCCACAAAGGGAAAAAGTCCCAAGGTGGATCAGCTCAGCACAACCCTAACCCTAACCCTAACCCTAACCCTAACCCTAACCCTAACCCTAACCCTAATACCAGGACTGGGTTAGATGTTCCACTGAAGGGAATGGGCTCTGAGGTGCCAGCTGATGTACATAAGCAATTTACAACATTAATTAAAGCATATCTTTCCCACTTGTCACCTTCTGTAGACAAGTGTATAAGTCTGAAGATTATAAAGCACACTAACAAGTGAGTGTCTAAACCTACATTAGGGAAATTTGTGGAATTTGTTTTTAATGTACAGTCCATGCTGGCCTCAAATTCATGATTTTACTGTTTCTATTTCTTCAGCTTTTGGTATACTAGTATATAACATCTCAATCTGCAAAGGGTTCAACTACTTTCTCAAAAAAGCACCAATACCTGAGAGTCAAGTGTGCAGTGTGCAAACACATAAGCATATTTTATGATTAATTACATTTTACATCTAAACTTCAACAAGTTAATTTATTATTTTGGAGTATTCAATGTTAAAATTGTGGAATCCCAATTTTCCTTGACATTCGGTGAATACTATGTCATTTGTCACTGAAAGATCAGGTTGTATACTAGAATTTTAGAGTAAATTCTACTGACTGTTCTGTGTTTCTTTCAGAAGTCTTCCAAATAGATCACTTGAATTTGTGGTTGAAAATGAAATAAAATAAACCCTAAATAAAGAGATAACATTGTAAAAGTCTCAGGAAGAAATGGCACTTGTAATTTTTTTTTTAATATTAACTGAAGACATAAATGTAGCCCAAAGAAAGAACTCAAAGAAAAGTTGCTGTAATCATCTAGATGACAGCATAATGCATGGAGAGCATGACATTTGCACTATACTTTAGTGAAATGATTTGAGAGGTAGAAATAAAGGAGAAGAAAAGGTAAAATACCAATACAAACATGTCACTAAGGAAAGAAATAATAGAAAGAGCAAACGTAGTAAAAGCATCTAATGTGCTGGAGTTTAAAGTATCAATATAAACTGTATATTTATATATAATGTATTTTAATGATAACCAAGGCTGGGAACATATAAAGTATTATGTACTTTCATAAATGATAATCTCTGCCTATTAATGTTCTTAAGATAATTGATTTACCCTCTAGCAATACATGAAAGATCCAATTATTCAATCCTTGCAAATACTCTTAAATGTATTTTTCTCAATAACTTATTTTTATAATCATAATTATTCCATAATCCTCATCATTTAGTTCATTCATGAAACACTTATTGAATATTTTATGTTACAGTGGAAATTTCAAGTCTCAGTATTTAAGGTAGTTGAATATCATTGGAAATGTAGAGATTTCCTTTAAATGTTAGACTTTCTCAGTCTTTCCTCTTTCAAAATTGGTGTCATAAAAACTTGTTGTTTGTGAAAACTTATTAGTAAAATTATTTTGCCTAGAAGAGAAGTTATTAGTCAAAACATTGGACTTGGTAATTTTCCCCAAATTTGTGTATTAGAAGCAAATGTGACAGTTACACAATCCTGAAAAGCCACAGTATTTGGCATAGAACATGATATAGTGTATATACTGACATATTTCTGTTTAGTGCAGAGAACAATTTTCTGATTTTCAATGAAGAGTATTGGAGGAACAAGAAGACCTGTGTTGTAGTAGTGTTTTCTTATTACTCAACTGATCCTTGAGCTAAGTCATTACCATTCTGAATGTGTATATTTCCACACATATAGCAAAGGACAAATAAGTGTTTTACAGTTTTTCTATTTGATTTTTTCCTTTATTATTATTATGAAGAAAGAAGTCACACTTTCTAACCTTGTATATCCTTATTCAAGGTCCCTTCCCCCTCTCACCACATCAGGTCATTCTTTCTTCTCCACAAATCCCCATCCCTTCCCTGGGCAGGCTGCAGGCAGTCCCATGGTTCCACTGCCCCAATATTGCTTAGTTCAGTCTCCACTCCTGTCAGATGCAGTTTTCTCCCCCCTCTCTCAAGAGTGAGTCGGGTGTTCCTCTAGGGGGAGTGGGATCCAAGGTGTCAGTCCAGGGTGTTTCTGATCACAAGCTGTTCAGTGGTTGTGGTTTGCAGCTTGGGAATGCTTTGCTTTTTGTATAAGGTTAACTAATAAGTAAGTACACCCCTTGCTTCTCTTTCTAGGTTTGTGATACCTCGCTCAGGAGGATATTCTCCATATCCATCCACTTACCTGCAAATTTTTGAATATCATTTTTTTCTTACTTCTGAGTAGTACTCCATTGTGTAGGTGTACCACAGTGGTTTAATTCATTCTTCAGTTGATGGGCATCTAAGTTGTTTCCAGGTTCTTCCCATTATGAATAATGCTGCTATGAACATAGTTTAGCTAATGCCTTTGGAGTGTGAATGTACATCATTAGGGTATATGCCCAGTAGTGGTATTGCTGGATCCTTGGGGAGATTGATTCCTAGTTTTGTAAGAAACGACCATACTGCATTCCAGAGTGGCTGAACAAACTTACACTCCCACCAACAATGGAGGAGTGCTCCCCTTGCTGTGCAACTTCTCCAGCATAGCCTGTCATCTGTGTCTTTTATCTTAGCCAATCTGACAGGTGTCAGGTGGTATCTTAAATTTGTTTTGATTTACATTTCTTTGATGGCTAAAAATGTCTAGCACCTTTTCAAGTGTCTTTCAGTCATTTGTAATTCTGCTGAGAAGTCCCTTTTTAGGTCTTGTAAGGATTTCTGGCATTCCATGTAACTGAGCCAACTGGGCTCAGGTGGGATGCATCTTGTAGGGAGGCACTCCCCTGGCCGTGGCTGTGTAAACCCTATGGCACTGCATATGGAAATCCTTCCTAGACCCATGAAGTATATCTGTATACACCACTTCTCTTAATAGAGACTGCTCGCACATGTTCCAGTCCTTTTTCCCTGTCCCCTGACTTCTGTCCTGCTCCTCTGCTTCTGCACCCATCTGGGAATTCTCTCTTAAATAAACTCTAGTGTGTGGCCTTGATAGTGTATATTTGCTTTCACACATGAAACTAACAGTTCTGATCCCCATTTTTTGTTTGGGTTATTTAAGGTTTTGGGCTCTAGTTTCTTGAGTTCTCTATATATTTTGTATATCCTTTGTTACTTATAAGGTTGGTGAAAATCTTTTTCCATTCTGTAGGCTGTCGTTTTGTCTTTTTGACTGTGTCCTTGGCTTTACAGAAGTTTCTCCGTTTCAGGAGGTCCTACTTGTTGATTGTTTTTCTTATTGTCTGTGCTAGTGGTGTTATATCTAGCAAGTGCTCACCTGTGCCAATTCGTTGCATGGTATTTCCCACTTTTTTTCTATCAAGTTCAGTGTAGCTGGGTTTATGTTGAAGTCTTTCATCCACTTGTAATTGAGTTTTTTTCCAGAGTGATAGGCTTGGATTTATTTGCATTTTTTTACACACTATCATCCAGCTGTTCCAACACCAATTGTTACATCTATGAAGACCTGATCTTTGACAAATAGGCCCAAAATATTCAATGGAAAAAAGATAGTATCTTTAAGTAATGGTGTTTTACAGTTTTATGAGAATTAAGAAACAGCACATTTAAAAAATAATTTAAACACAAAATTCAAAATGTTTTAAGGATAAGTTGATATATAGGCAGATTCTGAGTAATGTGTCACATGGGCCAACCTGTATTTACCCCCTGAGCCAGATGTGCTTTCATGCCACTAACCAGCTTCCAAATCATGATATAAAGTCTTATTCTTAATTACAAATGCTTGGCCTTATCTTATGCTTGTCTCACTAGATCTTATAACTTAAATTAACCTGCTTCTCTTTGTCTACATTTTGCCTCAGTGCTTTTTACATTTCTTTCATTCTTTATGTTCTACTCCATATCTGTCTGTGTGGTGGCTGCCTGGCTTGTGGCTGCCTGGTGGGCTGACCCTGTGTATCTGCTTCTCTTTCTTATTCTCTTCTCCTTTATCTTATTGAGTCTAGATTCTTTCTGCTTTTTATTCTCTCTGCCCACTAGCCCCACTGATCCCTCTACCACCTACCTTTTGGCTATTCAGCTTTTTATTAGATCATCAGGTGCTTTAGGCAGGCAAAGCAACACATCATTACATCATTAAACAAATGTAGCATAAACAAATGCAACATGCATTTGCATAGTAAAATAACATTGTGCAACATGAACAAATGCAACATATGTTTATGTAGGTAAAGTAATATTCCACATCACTGCCCAAAAGCTCTAGAATAGAGTTTAACCATAAGATCCATTTAGCAGCATGAAATTCAGCAAGCTCAAGGTTATCTCTTCTGCAGTTGCAGTTCTCTGAAGGTCAAAATTTTAAATTTTTTGTATCTGAGTTTCTTGGGTAGCATGTTTTTAAATATATAGAAGAAATGTATGCAAAAACACATTGATGTTTATTTTAATAAGAGAGGGCAGCTTGTAAATGATACACAAAACCAATGTTCTCTATACTGTGGCCTGTGAAGCAATGAGGATATTAAGAAAATACAGAAATATGTAGGTGAATTTAAAATAGGGATTGAGAAAGAAGACAATAAATTAGATTTTTCTAAAGCCTTTCTTGCTTTTATATTCTTTCTAAAAAATTGAGCTTTCACTGGCTGGTACCTGATTATTGTGTCAAGAAAACTATGAGAATAATTAGAAATGATCCTCATCTTCCAGCAAGTTCCAGTGTTATTCCAGATTTAGGGATAACCAAACCTGAGCAATAGATATGAGGTAAAACTGCAAACATAGTAATAAATATCATTTTATAGTGTAGCACTGTAGAAATCTGTGAGAGAAATGAACAGCAAAGGTTGCAAGGAAAAATAGGATACTCATCTAGAGGAAAGAGTTGAGGTAAAACTTCAAGATGTTTAGAAACAGATGAGATACACATTCTGTGGCGAAGAACCTTTTTGGTTGTGGAAAAGGAATATATTTAGAATCAGAAAAGTGAGATTAATGCAAGGAAAAACATGCACGCAGAATTAATTACTGCAGTAGATGGATTTTCCTTTTTGTATAAGGTTTCTTATGAACTCTTATTTGAGTTGCTTTTTTTATGGACTTGCCAAGTTTTTCCTTCTCTCCCTTTCTCTTTTGATGTTTTAGCTATTATCAACTATAAATGGTCACACAGGGGCAAGGGAAAGAGAACAGTCTAGGCCGCATGGCTTCTACATGTAGTAGTTGTATTCCAGCTGAAAACAGTTACTACCCTTTATTACACCCTCACTTTGTTTCAGGCAGCATGTTAAGTTGGACAGTTTAGTGTCTCTCCTGATTTTCATAATATTTGTATGAGG
This sequence comes from Sigmodon hispidus, assembly GCA_004025045.1. Lineage (NCBI taxonomy): Eukaryota > Metazoa > Chordata > Mammalia > Rodentia > Cricetidae > Sigmodon > Sigmodon hispidus. The sequence continues at coordinate 10,822 of PVIH01021983.1, read as the reverse complement.
GCAAGAAACAAAAAAGAAAATGGGAACTTTATCTACTACCAAAGTTTGGCATCCTTGTCTTTCCGACAACTGATACCTAAGAAGCTTGTTAATTAAAAGAAGTCAATGAGGCAGGTAATTAAATAATAATGGGCCAAGTGGGCTTGGAGATGCTTTGTCACCTTTCTTCTCTAAAAAACAATATCTCCTACAATATAGTATAATACAGAAGCTGAGTAGGTTCTTTTTATAACAGATAAACCTTGGGCTCCTAAAGCCAATGCTTTCACAATATCAACAGTGTCAATCTGGGTTTGTACCAAAGCACAGCCTTTATGGAAGATGGGCTTTGTGATCTGAAATAAAACAAAAAATATCTGCTGTGCAAAATGACATATAAGAAAATAAAGAAGAGTATTTCCCAACTTGAATCACAAGGGTACTTGTCTTATGTCTCATATATTTTTCAAGATCACTTTTAAATAAAATGCATAAGGCAAGATGCATACTGTATGAATTATATAATCTTGTTCAAATGTTTGATTTTTGATAACTGAATACTTGTTTAATCTTTTACAGTATTTGTATACTTTTACTTTCTTGACTGTACTCAACTTGACATTTTCTTTTTCTGATCTACAAGAGTTTCACATTTTTATTTTTTGTACTTTTGCATTTTAGTGAAAAGTATGGAGTAATAAAATTTGTGATTAAGTTAGATAATAATATTCACGTTGCTGAAATATAAAATTTTCAGTTATATTTCTTTGATGCAAAGTCTAGTTTAATGTTCATATTTTTTTTTAATTCATTTGGTTTGGAATTGAATTTTTATTGTGTCTTTAAGGTCATTCTATCTTCTATAAAACAAATAAGTGATTGTGATAATTACTTAATATGGGAATATGTTTCAAATTTACTATATGCTTCTAAGAGTATTTAGAAGAACTACAACTGATGAAGGCAGAAGCAGATATCCATAACTCAATACCACGTTGAGCTCTCAGTCCAGCTGGAGAGAGAGAGGGAGAGTGTATGAGTAAAGGGATCAGGATAATGAGGAGGAGACCCACAGAGATGGCTGACCTCAGCTATTGAGAGCTTACTGACTCTGAAATGACAGCTGAGGAATCTTCATCAATTGGAACTAAACTCTCCAAATGTAGATGACAGTCGAATGGCATGGGTAGTTTGTGCAGCCTCTTGCAGTCAGTCCAGAGTTTATTCCTGGTGCATGAACTGACATCTCAGAGCCCATTGCTTACAGAGAAACACGTAAGTTAGCCTCAATACTGGGATAAGTTAGTACTCAGACCTACCTCAACTGGATATAACAGACAAAACTGACACACTTTAGGATTCCTTACCCTCCCTGGGGAATGGATGGGGAGATGGGGTGGGAGCTAGACTGAGGGAGGTTGAGCAGTGGTGGGTATGGGAAAAAACCCTCTTACATTAAAAAAGAACTATGCTCAACTGAAAACAGAGCCAATAACTACAAAATATTTACAGGTGATTGGATTTTGTTTAGTTACTGTAACTGGATGAAAGGTAGGAAGACCTTTAATACTTGTATTAGCAATAGCAATTGAATTCTTTTGTTCCCTAGATTAAGCTTAGTAGACAAAAAAAAAAAAAAAAAAAAAAAAAAAAAAAAAAAAAAAAAAAAAAAAAAAAAAAAAAAAAAAAAAAAAAAAAAAAAAAAAAAAAAAAAACCACACTAGTGTGCTTTACTGCAGCAGTTAATGTAGCAGAAGTAAAATCAAAAACCTTGCTTCTCTCCAACTATAGGAACACCTGACTCACTCTTGAGGGAGGGGGGGACAAAACTGGATTTGCCAGGAGTGGAGACTGAACTAAGCATTATTGGGTCAGTGGGACCATGGGACTGTCTGCTGCCTGCCCAGGGAGGGGATGGGGAGTTGTGGAGAAGAAAAAATGACCTGATGTGGCGGGAGGGGGAAGGGACCTTGAATAAGAATACACAGGGATGGAAAAAAAAATATTCAGAGGGGAAGCTGAACACAAAGTAAATATATGTGTAGCAATCTTATTTGCATTATTACCCTTGATAAGTCATGCTTATGATTTTTATCTTCTTTATAGCTATTGTTAACTTATCAGCATTTTAAATTCATTTTACTCTTTTTCTTGATAAATACAAAATAAATAAAGAAGGAAAAAAAGAAAAAAAAAGTAAAACCTTGCTTCTCTCTGAAATCAAATTGTTTCAACTTCCAGTATATTTTAAAACCATTATGTTCTTCCTGGCTTCCTAGCCTGTACAAGGCTTAATTAAGTACATTACACTACTTAGAAAATATAATGTTAAGAATAGAAGCTACATCATTGAATCATGTCCATGGGTATTTTTATTACTCTTTAAAATTAACATATGTTTTATATTTAACTAAGGGTTGAGAATTATTTAAAAGGTTTCATAATTACAAATTAGCAATGTGTGTATGACTGATTTACAAAACACATTTCATCAAAGAGCCTGATATATTCAGCTACTATAGTTTGAGTGAATACTACTTGCCTGTAGGTAGCTTTTCATCTACTAGACTTCAGAAGACATCTCAAAAGATCATATTCATGATAACTTAGAGTTCTAGAAGGTATAATTTAGCTGATTTTTACTTTAGAAGAGGTATAGGACAGCTTCTACATATTTTGTTCCAAATAAGGTTTAATAACATTGTATATTTTTAATAGGAGCAGGTGTTAATTTCAGGATCTTGCCCATTTTAGAAAAGTAATTTTCCAGTTGAGAAAAACCTCCTCCAGCCATCATGTTGCAGTTGTGAATGTGTTTTTCCTCAATGATTATAGTGGTTTATATAACTCATTTAAATTGTAATATATAAAAATATAAATTTATAATTATCTATAATGTCCAAATGCATAATCATATTGAATTTTATAAATATACAAACATACATTTCAATTGAACAAATAATCTTCAAACACTTCTAAGACCTACAAAATGTAACATTTAAAATATTTTAAAAACTTATTTTTCTAAATAATAAAACAATTCTACTACTAACAACACCAATATATTTCCAAAAATAATAAACATTTAAAAAAACTTCATATAAAATTTACTCTATGACAACAATAAGCCACTAAACAAAAAATATTCTTATATTAACTGCTTACTAACATACTATTATTATTCATAATAAACTTAAACATACAAGTTCCTTAAAAAACCTTTAAACTTTGACAAAACAAGCCAAAATAGTTTTTCAAATTTCTACTTTAAAAAAAGATTGCCATGCATCCTTCAAAAGACAAAAAAAAAAACTAACTATACCAAATTTCCTACATCAATAAAAATATACCATAAACTCTAAAATTTAAACTAAAAATAAAAACTGCAACATTACAAAAAAACCCTTTAAATAACAAATGCCATCTCTATCATTCCTGAATTTTAAAATTTACTTTGTGTAAATTGACTTCCAGGTATACTACAAAGCTACAGTAATAAAAACAGCCTGGTACTGGCATAAAAACAGACTTGTGGATCAATGGAATGGAATTGAGGATCCAGACATTAGTCAAAAACCTACGAACACCTGATCTTTGACAAAGAGGCCCAAAGTATTCAATAGAAAAAAGATAGTATATTTAACAAATGGTGTTAGCATAGCTGGATGGAAGTGTGTAGAAAAATCCAAATAGATTTGAGCCTGTCACCCTGCACCAAACCCAAATCCAAGTGGATCAAAGACCTCAACATAAACCCAGCCACTTTAAACTTGATAGAAAAGAAAGTGGGAAATACACTTCTACAAATTGGTACAGGGGACCACTTCCTAAATATAACACCAGTGGCAAAGACACTAAGACCAACAATCAATAAGTGGGATCTCCTGAAGCTAAAAAGCTTCTGTAAAGCCAAGGACACTGTAAATAGGACAAAACGACAGCCTTCAGAATGGGAAAACATTTTCACCAACCCTACTAGTAATACAGGACTGATCTCTAAGATATATAAAGAACTCAAGAATCTAGAGCCCCAAACCTTGAATAACCCAATAAAAAATGGAGTTTAGATTTAAAAAGGGAATTGTCAGCAGAAGAATTACAAATGGCTGAAAGGCACATGAAAAAGTGCTCATCTTCTTTAGCCATCAGAGAAAAGCAAATCAAAACAACTTTGAGATACCACCTGACATCTGTTAGACTGGCTAAGATAAAAGACACAGAGGACAGCCTATGCTGGAGAGGATGCAGAGCAAGGGGAACACTCCTCCATTGTTGGTGGGATTGTAAGCTTGTTCAGCCACTTTGGAATGCAGTATGGTGGTTTCTCAGAAAATTGAGATTCAATCTCCCCAAGGACTCAGCAATACCACTTCTGGGTGTATACCCTAAAGAGGCACAGTCACACTCCAATGGCATTAGTCCAACTATGTTCATTACAGCATTGTTTGTAATAGCAAGAACCTGGAAACAACCTAGATGTCCCTCAACTGAAGAATGGATTAACAAACTGTGGTACATCTACACAATGGAGTACTACTCAGCAGTAAGAAAAAGTGATATCCTAAAATTTGCAGGCAAATGGATGGACTTGGAAAATATCCTCCTGAGTGAGGTATCACAAACTCAGAAAGATAAGCAGGGGATGTACTCAATCATTAGGGGACTCCAAACAAACAAACAAACAAACAAGAAAAAAGCAAAGCATGTCCAAGTTGCATACCACAACCACTAAACAGCTTGGGATCAGAAACACCCTGGACTGACTCCTTGGATCCCACTCCACCTAGAGGAACACCTGACTCACTCTTGAGGGAGAGGGGAGAAAACTGGATCTGCCTGGAGTGGAATCTGAAATAAGCAATATTGGGTCAGTGGGACCATGGGACTGCCTGCAGCCTGCCCAGGGAGGGAATGGGGAGTTATGGAGAAGAAATAATAACCTGATGTGGTGGGAGGGGGAAGGGACCTTGAATAAGGATATACAAGGATAAAAAGTGTGACTTCTTCGTTCATAATAATAATAATAATAATAATAATAATAATAAATTAAGACCAAAAATTATTATGCTTCCTATTTATTTAGATGATATTATATCCTTCTATATTCCTTAATGTAATTAAAATTTAGTATTTATAAATATAATTTTTCTTAATTATTTGAAAAATATATTAAATATAAAACTCACAACATAATATAAATAATAATGAAATATTTTCTTTAATTGTATTAATAAAAATAAACTAAATATAACTATCATTCTTAACTATTCTATATATATAATTTTACTATATTAAAAGTAAAACCCTTCTATTCATAAACAAAAAACGAAGTGGGTTGGGACTGTTCTCTATATCATCCTATAAATAAAAAAAGATATTTGGCCTATATAAAACACCATAGAAGTAGGTAGAAAAATTTAAAAAAAAATAAAAAATAAATTCAGTCAAACTCCATCCAGCCACCAAAGCAAACAAACAAATAAACAAACAAACCAAACATATAAGACCCAAGTAAACTTTGCCATGCCATAGCCACATGGCAAATAATTTAATAAAAATGAATTAAATTAAAACACAAAATTAGCAATATACTTAAGACATAGGCCAAGCAACATAAAATTAATATAAACATCTAAGTCATTTTTAAAAAATAAAAACAGCCACAAGTCAAAATTTCTTACCCAAACAAAACCAAAAGTCACTTACAACAGATAATTATTTTAAGATAATTTTCAGAGGTAGTTGTTTCCAAATACAGTTTCTGGTTTATAAGGAAATTTTTCCCTACCAACTCCACCCCCCACTTTCATCAAGAGATTTCTGTCTCCTTGAACCTCACATCAGTAATTGCTTGTTCTACTTTATCTTAAAATTTTTCTCATCTGACACAGGTAGTGTTTATTTGGACAAAAATATTACAGGTAGCCCGCAGTAAAAATATAGGAAAAGTGTAACCTTTTCATACTCATCTTGTAGAATGGAAATAATTCTTCAAATATTTTATGAAAATAATGTATATCATTTATTTCAAGGATAAAACAGAATTGTGCACTAAAAGATAGCCCAATTGAACTTATGTATACTACTGAAAACTCATTGTTAGTAGTCCAGAATATGATCTTCATTCTATTATTGATGAATTAGGGAGATTATGCCTGCTTGACATGTAGATATAACAAATTGAAATTTTTACATTCTTCATGTACAGACACTATTCTTTTTATTATACATATATGAATGATTCAAATATAAAATTGTTGCTAATTTTGATCAATAGTTTCTTTGAGAAATGTAGGGAAAACATATACTCTAAGTGGTCAGAGACTTTAATTCTGTACAAATGTTAGTTAATATTAAATGTTGATATTATGCTCCATAGCTACATGTGTTTATTCTATATGCCTGAAGACGTGGAAATTGCTAATAGATTTACATAACAACACATATTTATTTGGCAATACAAAAATATTGATAGAAATTCCAATATTGGGCTCTAAGTATTATGCATACAAAATTAAAATTCATGACCATTATAATAATGGAAGATGAGATAAGGTTGAAATAAATGTGGGAACTCAGTGGATAAATGTTCTTGTCAAATATGCCTGACAACCTGAGTTGGATCCCCAGGTCAAGTATAAAAGTGGAGATAAGGTACTCCTAAATGGATTTCTCTTTGTTGAATGGCTGAAGTGTTGGGGAAGATCTAGAAGAAGATGACTGAGGTGAAAATGTTATCAGAATAAATTGTGTCAAAATATTTTCAATAAAAAGGAAGTTTTTCTCTGTATTACAAAAGTACAATATGGTATTTCAGTGTACATACATACAGAAAAATAATAAATTTTAAAAATTAAAAGATATATCTGATGAGGGAAATTGCTCCACAGAATATGCTTTTTATCTGAAATTATACTGTCAATGAATGTTTATAGTAGTTATAATGAATTCTTTTTTAATTTGAAGGAGTATGTAAATATTATAGTTAAAGGAAGGAAAATGATGTACAGGAAAGTGAAGATAAAAAAATCAGATATTAGGTAATAGTGGCTAACATCTTGACATCAGCACTTGTGAGGCTGAATGAAGCAGAGGAACCTTGAATTCAAGGCTAACCTGGGATAAACAGAAAGATACTCCCTTTTATAGAAAAATAAACAAAAGATCAAATTATAACTTGGAAAAGATTTATGAAGAAAGACCTATGTAATTACAATATAATCCTTCAGGAAAGTGTCATGACTATTGAGAAGTCACATTTTAGTTATCTCTCTTGTAAACAAATGTGTAGTTATGATAGCTTAAATAACACTACAGTACAAATGATATTGACCAAGTCTGGCTTTCAGGGACCTCATATAAAACAGATTACTTTGTAGGTTTCTATATACTTATATCTGAAATCAGCTCATTACCAAGTCAATGAACTAAATTAACACCTTGTTCTGCAGAAAGGCATATTTGAGACATGCTGTGATAGACTTGTCAGATTTTAAACATCATGTTTACTATAGCCTCTAGGTAAGTTTTTTAATACTTTATGTTTCACTAAAACAATGAACAGAGCTTCAAAGTTCTGCATATAATATGGAGAAATGTGATCTTTATGAAAGAATTGTCAGGAAAATTAATGAATACATTGACTAGTGATATTGTGTGGTCTGTGTAGGATGTGATGATACAGGAGCAGAGTGGGGAGGATTTTTGCTTATGAGAAATATTGGTAGGGTTTATATACTATGCCTTATATTGCACAGTTATGTACCCTGAAGGAAGTCAGATGTGTTATGCCTCATTTTCTTTGTATTAGTTACTTTTCTTATCACCATGACTAAATATCTGCCAATAAGCAATATAAAGGGGAAGGATTCATTTTGGGTTACAGGAGGAGCTACTTGTTTATATTTTAGAGAATCAGAAAGGAGAGAGAGAGACAGAGGGAGGGAAAGAGAGAGAGACAGAGAGAGGGAGGGAGGGAGAGAGGAAGGTAGAGAAGAGAGAAAGTGTGTGAAATTCTGCTAGTACTCAGTTGGCTTTTTCCTTCATCCATCTGTATTTAATTCAGGATTCCAATCATGGTAGATGCTACCCCAATTATGAGCAGATCTCTCAAGCAAATCTTTCTAAACATGGCACTGCAGGCATACCTCAAAGTGTATTTCCCTAACGCTTTAGTCATTTATTATCAATCAAAAATGAAGATTATTACTGTGTATAATGGTAATTGTATTTGTTCAATGGCATTCCTTTGAGGAATATAAGCCTCAATATCCCAAATCATGTCAGGTCAGTATCTGATAGATCCTAAGCACTGTGCATCTCTTAAATATTTGGTGGAGCACAGTTGCCTGGGAGGAAAGCCTAGGTTGCACAGCTAGTTTTGGGGGAAGAGGCTCTGAGCAAGAGTAGATTGTGCTAGTTACATGAGTTGGGGCTTACTAACCTGAAGAGTCTCTCTCTCTCTCTCTCTCTCTCTCTCTCTCTCTCTCTCTCTCTCTCTCTCTCTCTCTGTGTGTGTGTGTGTGTGTGTGTGTGTGTGTGTGAAAGTATAGGAAGACAGGTTTAGACCATGTGCCCATGGCTAGTTGCAGGGCTGTATGGAGTTGCTGGTAGGGGTCTAGTAACACTCCTTCTAGAAAAATAGTTCTCTAGTAGTTAAGATGAATGTTGTTGGTGATGTAAGTATGGAGTTTGTATAGAGAAGAGACAAAGTATATGTAGCCAGGATGAATGGTCAGGTGGGTGATAGTTAATTAGGTAGTAATTCTAGGCAAGCCAGCTAGAGATAGGACCAATAATTCTGGATGGTGGTAGAAGAGAATAACTATATCATCTGGGGTTCCATACCTGAAGGGATTTTGTGGGAAGGGGCACATGAAGACAGGAAGGATATGTCTTCCTCCTTGTTTCTTTATTCATTTAGATGCAGGTTTTCTCTATGTAGCACTAGTAGTCCTGAAACTCATAGATACCTCCATGACTTTACATCCCTATTCTGGGATTCAAAGTATGAACCGTCACACCATGTAATTTTGATTTTAATCTCATGCAAAGGGCTAATAGTCCTACCTAAAATAATCAATGAAATCTATAGACATTATGTCTTTAGATGGATAAACTCTGATTCGTTGGTTCAAGTGACAGTTGTAATTCTAAAGGTCAAAATATTTTGATATTTGTCAGACTAGACATATTTTAAACATAATATTCTAAGATTATTTACTATGATCCACCACAAATATTCACAAATATAATTAATAATGTAGATTTTTAAACAGCTTTTGTCATTTACATAAAATCATCTTTGCTTTGTTGTCTACATCATTTACCAGAGCCTAAAAAGATTTGACTGAAAGTTTCAGTTAAGCCATGGTTTTAATGTATTGTTGTTCTATAGTTGTTAAGAATTTGAAACATTTCTTCATTTCATTTTATTTTATTCTTTATTCATTTCTTAAGAAGATATTAAAAAGAAGTACAAGTGGTAATGAGCCAAATTCAGGGGGAAAAGAGGTTACATACAGTTTATAACCTTGTGAGTAATTGAATGTTGGTCAAATAAATTCTAGATAATATTATTTTACCCACGCTGCCTATTAAAAAGTCATACAGATAAGAAATACAGAGACATCTGCTTGCTATATATGTAGTTGAATGAAAATCTTATCATTACTTTTTATCTGTGGATATGTGGTTTTATTTAAATGATTCCTTAGTTACCTTGGACTGCTGCCAAATAGTTTCTCAAATGCTAATTTCATAAGTGTCATTGACAATGAGGATAACTGTCATTTTTTTTTACCTATTTGCTGAGTCACAATTCTCAGAAAGAAGATAGACTGATAGTTTAATCACACATTAAAATTTCTACTTAATTTTTTTGGGAGAATATTATTCCCATATTATATAAAACACTGCATTTGTAACTCAGGGATAGAATTCTTGGCTCCCATGCCTGCTGAATCCGAGCACCAGAATTAAAGAAAAAATTCAAAACTAAAATGTAAGCTAGAAAGTGCTCTTGTTATGTAAGCATGAGAACCTGAGTTTGAGTACCAAAACCTACATTAAAAATAGGACATGCCATATCAATAATCTGAAAAGTCCTAAAATGTGGTGAATCAAAGCTTGAAAACACATTTTAAGATCTGCAATCAGAAATTCTTGCCCAGTATTGCTTTAATCAACCTTTAATATACCATGGAATTATGTTGGGGACTTGAGAAAGCAGATTCTTAGATCTCACTCTCAATATTACTAGTCAAATCAGTCTATAGAAGACCTGAGTATCTACTTTTAACCATTTCTTGATGATATTAGACCTTCACTGTGATAAGCATTATTTCTCAGTTCTAGCTGCTGTAAATTTTACAAAAAAATTGAACTGCATGAATAAAGTTTGGATACAGTTTTAGGAGCTCAAATACCTTTTGAAGATCATACATGATCTTTCAATAAAAGCTATCTTGTCAACAGACAGAAAACTATCAATAAAATAATTCTGTTTAGAGATGTGATTACTTAGGGCTATTTGTAACTCAGTATTAAATGATAAGCATGCATTACTAATAATTCACAAGGTCCAAACATTGTGAATAACAATGTGAAGACTTTAAGGAATACTCTGCTTTACAAAGTTTTGGAATACAGTTTGCAAGTTTGGTGAACATAATGTTGAAATATATTATAATAATATTTCTATGTTTATAAGTTTTTATTTTTGCTCTCTACTAGTTGTATCTCTTATTTGTATTATTTTTACTTCCCATTAATTTTACTAAATAATGAAGTTAATTATAACATTTTCATGCATACATATAATGCTCATGTTTTCCCCTTCTAT